>JAIUZE010072005.1:0-20632 GCA_022085475.1 Heliosperma pusillum | reverse complement strand
AAAACTAAAGATGGAGATCAGATTGCTCACTCCCGCTACATGGATCAAGATGGAACATCAAGACAAGCTTCTCGGGTCCAAATGGGTTTGATTCCAAAGTTGTATTTTATTCATTTTGGTAGATAGGCCACACTAGGACTTTGTAATATTTTTATGTATTTTTTCCGTTCTTGTTGCTTTTTCATCACATGATAGTTAGTGCATCATTTTCCGCCTAAACCAAACCACCTAATACTAAAATGCATGAAAATTTACTCATATAGTTTGAATGTTAGTCATCATGGACATAAAGATGTCACTCGAATTTAAGCTATCATTTTAGTTTATTCATTCTCGCATGCTAGATATTAGTTCACTTAAAATTCAATTAAAATAAAATTGATGGGATCTTCCTCTAAACCTAAAATTGAGACTAGTCTTTATAGGCCAAACTACTATGAGTCCCTACTTCGTCGGTAGGCATATAGGACCTTACTCTCCATATGACCCCTTCTACGTTGGGTAAATAGTGTGTGTTGAACTATTTTATCTCAACATTATAGTCCGAAGCGTTTCTCGTGATTATGATGGACTAAAGATAGAATTTACAGAAATTTATCGACCAAGAATTCTAAAGGTAGAATTAACCAAGAGGTTGGCTTATCAATTTACAGATAATTGAGTCTTGGGATCATTTATATAATTCTTGAGGGAGGTCAATTGTATAAATGCTCGAGTCTTTGCATTAAAACAAATTTTGCACTAGACTTAAATTCAAATCGATGAGTATGCTTATTATGTTTTCTTCTTTTTCAGTGTAGAACTCGTTTACATTGATAATACTGCATATAACAAATGGGTGGAAATACTGATATCCCTATGCCAAGTGCCACGCTCGCGCGCGAATTCTGGCTTAAAGCTTTTATGGACCACATGAATCAGTGCACGCGACTGAAGAATGACGGGTCCCACTTTGCGGACTGGGAGGCGGCATTACGGAATGCTGCCATTGCTGACGGTAAGATCAAGTAGTTGACTGAGCCAATACCACCAAACCCAGGCCCCAATGCGAGAGCTAACGAGACACTTGAATATAGTGACTTCGTTATGGAGGCGGGTGCGATAAAGAACATACTCATCTTTGCAATGGAAAGCAATTTGCAAAGACGCTTCATTGCCCAAGGTGCAAACAAGATTTTCACCACGCTCACTAACGAATTCTCAAAAGCACCGAGGATCGTTACTTATGAGCATACATGTCGCTTCTTTGAGGCGAAACTCCAGAAGGGCCAACCGGTTAGCCCACACATTCTTGATATGATTGAGAATGTCGAGAAACTGGAGGAACTTGGATGAAAAATCAGTGAGAGCATAGTCATTGACCGTGTGCTTCATTAACTTCATGATGGTTTTGCCCTTTTCAGGGCAAATTACTATATAAATGATATGAAGAAAAGTCTTCATCAGCTACACTCACTTCTCGTACAGACTGAGAATGAAATGAAATTGAGTGGGAGCATGAAGCAAGATGTTCTCATGATTTCCAACAAGGGCAAAGGTAAGCGCAAGACTCATGGCGACCTAGCTGTAGGAAAGCCAAAGTTTAAAAAGTCAGGAAACGGCAAGAGTGGGCCTGGTGAGACCAGTGGCTCACAAGGCAAGGCAAAGAGCCAGGACAGTAACATGGAGTGCCACCATTGCCACAAGACTAAGCATTGGAGGAGGAACTGTCCCGTGTACCGTGAGGACATAAAAGCAGGCCGCGTCACTCCTGTTGGTATGTCATCTTTTATTCATATGATTGAGATTAACCATGCAAGTTTCGGAACTTGGGTACTTGATACAGGTTGTGGTTCTCATCTGTGTAATCATTTGCAGGGCCAAAGAAACATCACACCTCTCGCAAAGGGTGATGTGGACCTGCGAGTGGGGAATTGAGCAAGAGTTGCTGCCGTTTAAGTGGGAACATATGTAATCCAACTTCCGAGTGGTTTTGAGTTATATTTATATAACTGTTGCTAGGTACCCAGTTTATCTAAGAATATGATTTCTGTTTCCGTACTAGACAAAGACGGTTTTTCATTTTCAATAAAAGACAATAGCTGTATTTTCTCTTTTAATGAAATGATTTATGGCAAAGCAGTTTCCATGAATGGAATTTATATCTTAGATCAAACCACAGACATATTGCATGTGAATAATAAGAAATTAAAGGTTGGTGACAAAGATCAAACTTATCTATGACACTGTTGTGACACCCTCAAATTTGCGGAAAGAAAAAAAATTATTTAAATACATAAAAGAAATAAGATAGTACAAAACGAAGGTGTCATAAAATAAAAAGGTCATTACAAAACGAAAATAATATTCTACAAAAGAAATATACAAGACGGGAGACATATCTCCCATATAAATACGGAAATAAAAGTGTATACAATAATATACAACTATGAACCGAATATAGGTCCAAGGTAAATACTTCGCTCGCTAGCTCGTCCATGTACCCCAAATATGCAACACCACCTGTTCGACCGCATTAAATATAAACACGGAAGCCACAGTAAGTGGGGAGTAACTCCGAGTTCTCCCAGCCACGAAATGTCGAGTTTAATTAAACATGAATAACATAAAAGCAATGTATATGGGAAATACAAAACTTTAACATATAAGATATGCTTTTCATGTTATGAAACAAATAACTAACATATAACCTATCCTATGAAAGCTATCATGTGAATCCGATAATAAAATATAACTCGAGGTAGGGAAGCTGGTATGCTGGCTCAGCGGTTACCATGTAACATGGCCCTGATACACTCAAACCCTAATCAACACGTAATCATGGGAATCAGTTAACAACCGTTAATCCAAACTCTATCAATCCTAGCCGGCTTGCATCTCACCTTCTAGAACTCATAGAATCATACATACATGAAAGACTTATACTTCTACAAACAGGCATAAGTTCTTAGCCCAGTCAATAGTCGACTTCTGTAACTCGAGGCTATACCACAAGGTAGGAAAACATCCTAGTCCTAGACTGATCAGACCTAGCGACAAAAGCTATTCCGCTCCCCGTCCCATGACATAACCGTCTATGAGAAACTCTACTAGGCGACCCCCTAAGCAGAGCTGGCTAGTACTTAAGCTGGCTCCCTTCCCAAAGCGGAACTCTTAGGACGCCATGCCCCGGCTTGGAGATAAGCCCCCCAGGCCGTGACACAAAAGCTATCAAGCTGTGAACTATATACTCGTTAAAGATAGTAAGGCCTATCAATGTCATGGTCCAAGATACTCATTTAGAATTAGAATGGTCAAGACGACATATACTCATAATTCTCTATGGGTACTTAGTCAACACGACACCAACCATATAATAAAACAGTCACGGGAAAAACATCCTATCATGTGACTAATTTCATATAAAGAATAACCAAATATCATATCGCCTCATATCTACTAAGGCTAATTCATTAATTAAATACAACCTTACTTGAAGACAAATCCCCGACCCGAGTCCCGCGACGGGTCATCAGTCAAAGCGGGGCTGACTAGATCTTAGTTTGACCAAACCCGTTTGGTCAAACCGGCTAGAAACAGAGTCTTTACCACATAGACTTAGACATAAAAGTCAACATATTCATTACATGTTATTTGATTAACTTCTAACATGTGAATTATTATATCATACCAAAACCCGTTTGACGTAACTGACATCCGATTAAACTACGGATCTAGTTTATAATTTCTAACATGTGAGAAATAATAATTTAATGGAAAAACCTTTTTAATTAAATATTTTACTTATTAATATTTCTCGCTTGCTAATTATTACAAAACGCGATAAAAATGACGATAACTCAAAAACCGTCACAAGTCCAAAAGTGGGACCCACGGGCTGAGTTGGACCGGACCCACATGGGCCTGATTTGGGCCTCACGGCCTGATTTGGGCTCAATGGGCTGTTTTGCCTAAAATTTCTAAAAACCGTTTTCCAATATTTCCCGCATGCTTTAACAGATTTAAAACCCGTCAAAACAACAACCAATCAATCAAACATCGACACAACCCAAAGACCAAAACCCGGACCCACCATGGACCAACCCAGCCCGGGTCTGAACCGGCCTGGACCGGTCTGGTTGGTCCGGTTCTTGCCCTCTCCACGGTTCACCCAACAAACAACAACAAATTTATTCTAACATGTTTTAAATTATCAAACACCCCTTTTAACAACCATCATACAAAAATCATTATTATGAATAATCATCCAAATTAATCAAGAACACTAAAACAACATAAAAATTCCTAACAACATAAAAATCATCAAGAACAATAAGACAACATAAAAAATCATAACTTATTAAAAATCATCAAAATTCCTCAAGAACACTAAACTTGTTAAAATTTCCTAAACAACATAAGAATCATAACTTTATGGAAAATCATAAAAATTCATAAAACACAATAATAACCATTACTTATCATATTACTAACCAAAATCCATAAATCATAAAAAGATGAACCAAAAATAAAGATGAACCAAAATCAAAAGAAACAAAACTTAAAGCTAAGTTACTAACTAAAATCATACATAACCATAACATGAACAAAACTAAAACCTATGTGAAATTAATTCGTCGAGTAAAAGGAATGTTACCTTAAGCTAGCAAAAACAGTTAGCACCAAAATAAATAAGAAGTATACTAATAGAAAACCCTCATACTAATCTTCACCAAAATATGACGAGTCTTCCAAACTCGTCTTCAAAATCTTCCCCTTATAAGAAATAACAAGAAACTTATTAGAACTAAAAATATGATTTCATAATTAAGTGGTTGTGGCAAACGATTTTACCGGATGAAATAAAAAAAAAACGTTACGTGAAGAGGGGAGCGAAGAGGAAGATCCTAAAAATTAAATTACGGACGGATTAATTAAGAACTGAAGGTTTATGAATGTTTTGCTCAAGAACGATGAAGAACAAAAGATGAACGACGAAGAACACGACGAACGATTAAAGAAAGTGATGTTTTGATCTTAATTTGATTTGTTGTTCAATGAAAAGTTGTTTGTGAGTAGTGATGGTGGTTTGAGCCGTGTACATATAGACAAATACGGATGTCGAGTTTTGAAATTGTTGTTACGTAATTGACTCGCGTTTAATAATTATTTTACGGTAAACGATTTAATATAATTAACGATAAAGTTAATTACACCAAATATCAAGATATTATGATATTGTAATGAAAATTAATCAAAATATCAAGGCCTAAGAGAGGACTAAAGTAGACGTGTGAAATGGTGACTTCCGGTCTGATTTCGAGCGTTTTGCGTAATTTTCGTTAATTGATCGATAAAGTAAATAGTTATCTAGATATTATGATATATTAATCAAAAGTAATGAAAATATAAAGGTCTATTAGTGGGTAGGAGAGCCGTGTGGAACAAGGTGATATCGGGTCTGATTTTTCTCGATTTGCGTAATCTCCGTTGACGGATCGATAAAGTAACAAATATCTAAGATATTTGTATTAGTTTATTCAAAACAATTAAAATATCTTATGGTGAGTGGAAAAGGATGACACGCGCGTGCGACTCATGCCAAAGTCGAGTTTCGAGTTTGTTACGGGATTTTCGACGGGTCGGGAATAGTTAAATGACGTTCGGTTTAAAACCGTAAAAGTTATTCTTTAAATTCCGAATAAATTCAAAATAATTATATTAAATTATGATAAATCATAATAAATCTTAATAAAAATAAATTAAAAATATTATTTTTTTAAATAAAATTTCGGTCTTCAAACTTGCAAGGCGAGGCGGGAAAAGTCAACGGAAGTCAAAGTCGACTTAAAAGTCGAGAAAATTCAAAAATAACTTAAAAGTCAAGAAAAGTTTAGAACGACTTAAAAGTCAAGAAAAAGTCAATGACGACTTTTAAAAAGTCAAGGAAAGTCAAAGACGACTTAAAAAGTCAAGAAAAGTCAAAGATGACTAAAAACGGTCTTTTCATGAAATCTCTCAGAAATTCCAAATACGAACGCGGAATTTCAAAATACGACTCGAAACAATAAATTCTATTTTAAAAACTTAAGTCTGCTGAAAAGTGTTAGTAAATATTTGTACTAGAAAAAATTGGGCACTTTTCGGGTTGTTACAATCACCCCTCCTTTTAAAAAGTTTCGTCCTCGAAACTTAGAAGAAGGAACGTAACATATATGTAGGTCTATTTCAAAACTGTTAAAATATACTTGTAATAAAATATAGGGTCTTGTCTACGGAACGGCAGGTTCTCGTCAGCAGTCAAGAATATCGATAGAAGGAACGGAATCTTCGAAAGATTAAATCGAATAGAAAGAGGAAAGAAAGAAGGAAATTTACCTCAAGCAAAGAGCTCGGGATATCTAGCTAACATTTTAGCCTCGGGTTCCCAAGTTCTGGACTCGACGTTTCCACAAACGCCAAAAGGATGACGGACTAAAGGCCCCACCTTGTTCGGAGTTGTTTGTTAGCCCTTTCAAGTATACGAATCGGCTTTTCTTCCAAAGCCAAATTAGGTTCCAAGTCCAACACTTCTTCTTGAATAATATGACTCGGATCACTGATATACTTCTTCAATTGCGAAACATGGAACACATCATGAACTTTGCTCAAGTTCGGAGGCAATTCCAGACGATAAGCAACAGGACCAAATCTTTGAAGCACACGAAACGGTCCAATATATTTAGGACTCAACTTCCCTTTCACTCCAAACCGTTTCACTCCTTTCATTGGTGACACTTTAAGAAATACCCGGTCTTCCACATCAAATTCAAGCGGTCGTCGACGAACATCGGCATAGGATTTCTGTCTATCTGAAGCCGGCTTTCATTAGTTCACGAAAATGACTTGAACTTGATCGATGGCAGTAAAATGTGAGGACTCAACATATGATCATCTTGCACTTGATCCCAACAACCAGGACTACGGCATTTCCTACCGTATAAAGCCTCATATGGTGACATCTTGATAGATGCATGATAACTGTTGTTATAAGAAAATTCCACCAAAGGCAAACACTTCTCCCAAGAATCATGAAAGTCCAAAGCACAAGCACGAAGAAGATCTTCCAAAGTCTGGATCGTCCTCTCGGTCTAACCATCAGTAGCGGCATGAAATGCTGTGCTCATCAACAATTTACTACCCATGGCTTCTTGCAAAGCTGTCCAGAATCGGGAACAGAATCTCGGATCTCGATCTGAAACAATATCTTTAGGAACTCCATGGTAGCGTACTATCTCTTTCACATAAGCACCAGCTAAACCATCTATACTCCAAGTTTCTTTGATAGGTATGAATCTGGCACACTTGGTCAGACGGTCTACAATAACCCAGATGGCATTCTTTCCACTAGAAGTGCTAGGTAAAGCCATCACGAAGTCCATAGAAATAGACTCCCACTTCCACAGAGGAATTTCCAAAGGGTTTTGACCGCCATATACCCCGGGTCTTCTGTGAATCGTCACGTTTCTATTGCTTCAGACCTTTCCTGACCACGTCAAGACCTTTACGAAACATACCTATTACTCCTTTCTTTACCTTCACTTTACTTCTTAGGTACATCAGAATTGTGTTTTTGGTGTCTCATATAGTTCGACCATCTTATGTGCTCGCACCAATCAGGTTGCATACTCCAGCCCCTTAGCCAATATGTAGAAAGGTGAGCGTCACTTTGAATAGTACCTCTTTCTTCTATGCAATTCAACGGCCTAGTATTCCGCCCCCCTCCCTCCTTCTCTTTTCCCACAACCTAATTCGACCCCCATGGTAAGCCAGGGTAAGCCACTCATATCCACTCACATTCAATCTGTGCTTGACAAAGTTGATATTTTTCGCTCGCAATCAAATGGCGATAAAGTAGAATCTCCCGGTAAACAAGTACGAATCTCTCGATAAAAAATAGAGTTACGCAGTCCAAAGCACCAAGATAAGTCAAACCCTTCCCAACAAAACTGTATGAAGTTCTGAAATTCGAGTTTACTAGTTCATTGGGTTAAAGTACCAAGAGATTTAAATGACATTGACTGGTCTTTCTACTCAAAGCATCTGCCACAACATTTGCTTTTCCCTCATGATAAATCAATTCGGCATCATAATCATTCACCAACTCTAACCATCTTCTCTGCCGCATGTTCAACTCTTTCTGAGTAAAAATGCACCTCAAGCTCTTATGATCGGTATATATTCGACAATGAACTCCGATAAGATAGTGTCTCCAAGTTTTCAAGGCATGTACCACAGCTGCTAACTCAAGATCATGAGTTGGGTAATTCACTTCATGAACCCTGAGTTGTCGAGAAGCATAAGCAATGACTTTTCTATTCTGCATCAAGACACATCCCCAACCATGCTTTGAAGCATCACAATATACATCATAATCCGCTTCATCATCTGGTAAAGTTAAGACCGGTGCGGTAGTCAATCTCTTCTTCAATTCTAAGAAGGCCACTTCACATTCATCAGTCCAAATATACTTTGCTTCCTTCTTTAGCAATTGAGTCATCGGTCTTGCTAATTTGGAGAAATCTTTCACAAACCGACGATAATAACCTGCTAAACCAAGGAAACTCCGAATCTCGGACACATTTTTCGGACTTTTCACTCCACAACTGCCCAATTTTAGCGGATCGACCATAACACGTTATTTGGAAATGACATGACCAAGAAAAGATACCTCGGGCAACCAGAATTCACATTTGGAGAACTTAGCATACCACTTTTGGCGTCGAAGAACACCCAAAATGGTTCGAAGGTGATTAGCATGTTCTTCCTCAGATTTCGAAAAGATTAGAATGTCATCAATAAATACCACCACACATTTATCAAGATACTCCCGGAAGGTACGATTCATCTGATCCATGAATATAGCTGGAGCATTAGTCAACCCGAATGGCATCACATTGAATTCGAAATAACCATACCTCGAGCTGAAAGCAGTCTTCGGAATATCTGCTTCCCGAACGGGAATCTGATGAGAACCCGATCTAAGATCAATTTTAGAGAAAGTAGAAGCACCCCGTAACTGGTCAAAAAGATCATTGATACGAGGAAGAGGATATTTGTTTTTGATTGTGACACGGTTCAACTCACGATAATCGATGCACATCCGCATAGAACCGTCTTTCTTTTTGACAAAGAGCACCGGAGCACCCCAAGGAGAAGCACTAGGCCTAATGAAGCCTTTCTCAATCAAGTCATCAAGTTGGATTCTCAACTCTTTCAACTCGGAAGGCGCCATACGATAAGAGTTTTGGCAATTGGTCCCAGTTTCCATGACTAGATCAATGGAAAAATCAACATCCCTCTCAGACCATCCCGGGTAATTCATCGGGAAATACATCCGGAAATTCTCGAACAATAGGAACATCCTTCAAAGAAGGAAGAGAAGAATCAGAAGTAGTCACTACACATAGAAATCCTTGATGACCCTTCTTCAAAACATTCAACATTTTCATAGCTGAGATTAACTTCACACTAGCTTGTTTTCTAACTCCTTGATAAGAAACACGAGCACCCAAAGGACTTTTAAGAATAATTTTCTGGTCACGGCATTCAAATCGAGCATAATAAGTAGATAACCAATCCATGCCCAGAATAATATCAAACTCTTCAAGAGGAAATCGCAGAAGATTAGCCGGAAAAATGGATCCATTTATGGATATTGGAATGTCGGAATGAAGATAAGAACATGAAAATACTTCTCCGGACGGTAACGATATAGGAGTAGTTTCTCCTACTGAAGCTTTAAGCGGTAACTTATCGGATAGTCTCATGGAAATAAAAGATAAAGAAGCTCCCGTGTCAAATAAAATTAAACACGGAAATTCATAAATGGAGAACATACCCGTCACGATGTCTGGCTGAGCATCAGCCTCAGCTCGGCCCATAATAAAAATACGACCCTTAGGTCTCCCAGCAACAACCGGTGTAGACACCGTACCCTTCCTCTCAGGACATACATTCGCCTTGTGACCCGGCTTCTGACAAATAAAGCATACAAACGGCTTGTTGAAGCAACCAACACCCGGGTGAATAGGCATCTTGCATGTAAAGCAGACACGACCTTTAAGGTCGTTGTTGTGACTCGGAACAAATGGACGGTTTCTCTGGTTTGCCGGTCCATTCTGAAAGTTTCTCCTCTTGTTTGGAAAAGAGGGAGAAAAAGAAGGCCGGGAAGAAGGATATAAAGGTCTCTTGCCAAAAGAATTAGGAGCAACATAAGAAGCACGAGCTTCCTCGGCAATCTCCCGGATAGAACTCTCCGCCCAGATGGCATCATTATAGATCGAGACAAAAGAAGTGGAACCTCTACTGATCTTCCCCTTTATCTGGGGAGAAAGCTTTCCCAGATAAAAGAAAGCTTTGTCTTCCTCTACCCTAATAAGTCGAGTGGCATAATGAGCCAACTCATTGAACCGAGTAGTAAACTCCTGAACGGATAGCTTTTCTTGCTTGAAATCCATGAACTCTTTCAATTTTTGTTGTCTCAACTCATCGGGGTAAAACCTCGCTTCCAAGAGCTCACGGAAACTAGCCCACCCAAAATTAGGCTCCAACTTAGCGGTAGGACCTGAAAGAGTCCACCACTGATCCGCTTCCTTCTCTAAGAAGTGAGAAGCTAGACGGACCTTGTCCTCTTCAAGGACATCATAAAGAGAAAAACTTTTCTCCATCTCTCGTAACCACACCGAAAGTTTAACGGGATCAACTTCGCCATCATAGGTTTTGGCTTGACTCCTCGATAGCTGTGAAGCAACCCACGTATAACTCCCGTGTCTCTCTCGCTCAGGAACAGGAGTAGGAATCTGATTAGCCTGCTGGTTTTGCTGGTTCTGCTGGTTTTGGATAATTACGGTAAGAGCTGCTAAAATAGTGTTGTCAATCCTCGGAGGCATCTTGCAAAATGAAAACACAGATTAGTACTTATCATTTAGCAAGAACAAAGAGACTACCACATAAATCCTAATCTACCCATCTTACCCTTCTATCTCACGGTTTATTATTTTATTAAGGTCAAGTTATTTATACAAGGGTACACAAACGTGCGTCGGGAGCAAAATAGCTCTGATACCAACTGTGACACCCTCAAATTTGCGGAAAGAAAAAAAAAATTATTTAAATACATAAAAGATAATAAAACATATACGAAGGTGTCATAAAATAAAAAGGTCATTACAAAACGGTAATAAAATTCTACAAAGGAAATATACAAGACGGGAGACATATCTCCCGTATAAATACGGAAATAAAAGAGTGTCTAATAATATACAAACTATGAACCGAATATAGGTCCAAGGTAAATACTTCGCTCGCTAGCTCGTCAATGTACCCCAAATATGCATTCACCACCTGTTCGACCGCATTAAATATAAACGCGGAAGCCACAGTCAGTGGGGAGTAACTCCGAGTTCTCCCAGCCACGAAATGTCGAGTTTAATGAAACATGAAAAACATAAAAGCAATGTATATATAAAATACAAAACCTTAACACATATGATATGCTTTTCATGTTATGAAACAGTTAACTAACATATAATCTATCATATGAAAGCTATCATGTGAATTCGGTAATAAAATATAACCCGAGGTAGGGAAGCTGGTATGCTGGCTCAGCGGTTACCATGTAACATGGCCCTTATACACTCAAACCCTAATCAACACGTAATCATGTGAATCAGTTAACAATCGTTAATCCAAACTCTATCAATCCTAGCCGGCTTGCATCTCACCTTCTAGAACTCATAGAATCATACAAACATGAAAGACCAATACGTCTACAAACAGGCATAAGTTCTTAGTACGACGATAGTCTACTTCTGTAACTCGAGGCTATACCACAAGGTAGGAAACACATCCTAGTCCTAGACTGATCAGACCTAGCGACAACAGCTATTCCGTTCCCCGTCCCATGACATAACCGTCTATGAGAAACTCTACTAGCCGACCCCCTAAGCAGAGATGCTAGTAATTAAGCTGGCTCCCTTCCCAAAGCGGAACTCTTAGGATGCCATGCCCCGACTTGGAGATAAGCCCCCCAGGCCGTGACACAAAAGCTATTAACCATGAACTATATACTCGTTAAAGACAGTACTTGCCTATCTATGTCATGGTCCAAGCTACTCATTTAGAATTAGAATGGTCAAGACGCCATATATTCATAATTCTCTATGGGTACTTAGTCAACACGACACCAACCATATAATCAAACAGTCACGGGAAAACATCCTATCATGTGACTAATTGCAAATAAATCATATTCAATTATCATATCGCCTCATATCTACTAAGGCTAATTCAATAATTAAATAAAACCTTACTTGAAGACAAATCCCCGACCCGAGTCCCGCGACGGGTCATCAGTCAAATCGGGGCTGACTAGATCTTAGTTTGACCAAACCCGTTGGATCAAACCGGCTAGAAGCAGAATCTTTATCACATAGACATAAAATCAACATATTCATTACATGTTATTTTATTACTACTTCTAACATGTGAATTATCATATTATACCCAAAAACCCGCTTGACTTAAATGATAACCAATTAAACTACGACCCAGTCTTATAATTTCTAACATGTGAGAAATAATAATTTATGAAAAACCTTTTTAATTAAATATTTTACTTATTAACATTTCCCACTTGCTAAATATTACAAAACACGATAAAAATGACGATAAATC
The DNA here is from genome assembly GCA_022085475.1 of Heliosperma pusillum. NCBI lineage: Eukaryota > Viridiplantae > Streptophyta > Magnoliopsida > Caryophyllales > Caryophyllaceae > Heliosperma > Heliosperma pusillum. Next base: position 7,936 of record JAIUZE010072005.1, on the reverse strand, counting down.
AAAAACCGTCACAAGTCCCAAAGTGGGACCCACGGGCTGAGTTGGGCCGGACCCACATGGGCCTGGATTGGGCCCCACGGCTGTTTTGGCTAAAAATGGCTGTTTTGATTTAATTTTTCTAAAACCGATTTCTAATATTTTCCCGCATGCTTAACATAATTAAAACCCGTCAACACAACCATTAAACAATCAAACATCGACACAACCCAAAGACCAAAACCCGGACCCACCACGGACCAACCCAGACCGGGTCTGAACCGGCCTGGACCGGTCTGGTTGGTCCGGTTCACTACCAACCCCACGGTTCACACCACAAACCCCACCAAATTAATTCCAACTTGTTTTAATTATCAAACCACCATTTTTAACAACCATCATACCAAAAATCATGATTACACATAATTCATCCAAATTTCTCAAGAACACTAAACATATTAAAATTTCCTAAACAACATAAAAAATCATAACTTATTAAAAATCATCAAAATTTATCAAGAACACTAAACATATTAAAATTTCCACACAACCTAAAAATCATAACTTTATGAAAAATCATAAAAATTCATACAACATAATAAAAACAACTCCTTATCATATTACTACCAAAAATTCCATAAATCATAAAAACATGAACCAAAACAAAGATGAACCAAAAACTAAAGAAACAAAGGCTAAAGCTATGTTACTAACTAAAACCATAAAAACCATAACATGAACCAAAACAAAAGCTATGTGACATTATTTCGTCGAGTAAAACGGAATTGTTACCTTAGCTAGCCAAAACAATTAGCACCAAAATAATAATAAGAAGTATATAATAAGAAACCCTCCTACTAATCTTCACCCAAAATATACGAGTCTCTGAACTCGTCTTCAAAATCTTCCCCTATAAAAAAATAACAAGAAAACATTATTAGAACTAAAATATGAATTTCCATAATTAAAGTGTTGAAAATGATCTTGACGGAATTGAAATTAAACCATACGTGAAGATGAGGAGCGAAGAGGAGAGTCTAGAAATATAAATTAGGAAGGATTTAATTAAGAAATGAAGATTTTATGAAGGTTTTGCTCAAGAACGATGAAGAACAAATGATGAACGACGAAGAACACGAAGAACGATTAAAGAAAGTGAGGTTTTGATCTTTATTTGATTTATTGTAAGATGAAAAGTTGTTTGTGAGTAATGATGGTGTTGGGTGAGCCGTGTAGTTATAGGCAAATAAGGATGTCGAGTTTTGAAATTGTTGTTACGTAATTGACTCGCGTTTAATAATTATTTTACGGTAAACGATTAAATATAATTAACGATAAAGTTAAATATACTAAATATCTAGATATTATGATCTTGTAATGAAAAATAATGAAAATATCAAGCCCTATTAGAGGCCTAGAAAACCGTGTGGTATGGTGACTGTCGGATCAGTTTCGTAAACGATTTGCGTAATTTTCGTTAACTGATCGATAAAGTTAATAAATATCTAGATATTTTGATTAGTTTAATCAAAATAAATAAAATATCTAATGGTGAGTGGAAAGCGATGACACGCGCGTGTGACTCATGCCAAAATCGAGTTTCGATTTTGTTTCGCGCTTTACGATGAGTCGGGAATAGTTAAATGACGTTCGGTTAAAACCGTAAACGTTATTCTTTAAATTCCGAATAAAGTCAAAATAATTATATTAAATTATGATAAATCTTAATAAATTTAAATAAAAATAAATCAAAAATATTATTTTTTAATAACATTTCGGTCTTCATACTTTGAGAACGAGTAGGGAAAAGTCAAGGAAGTCCAAAGGTGGACTGAAAAGTCGAGAAAAGTCGAGATGACTTAAAAGGTCAAGAAAAGTTTAGGACGACTTAAAAGTCGAAAAAGTCATGACGACTTAAACAGTCAAGGGAAAAGTCAAAGACGACCGTAAAAGTCAAGAAGAAAGTCAAAGATGAATAAAAAAGGTCGTTCATGGAATCCCTCAAAAATTCCAAATACGAACGCGGAATTTCAAAATAAGACTCGGAACCAAAAATTTCTATTTTAAAAACTTAAGTTCTACTGAAAAGTGTTAGTAAATATTTTTACTAGAAAAATTGGGTACTTTTCGGGTTGTTACAATCACCCCTCCTTTTTAAAAAGTTTCGTCCTCGAAACTTAGAAGAAGGAACGTAACATATATGTAGGTCTATTTCAAAACCATTAAAATATACTTGTAATAAAATATAGGATCTTATCTACGGAACTGCAGGTTCTCGTCAGCAGCCAAGAATATCGATAGAAGGGACGGAATCTTCGAACGATTAAATCGAATAGAAAGAGAAAAGAAAGAAGGAAATTTACCTCAAGCAAAGAGCTCGGGATATTTAGCTAATATTTTAGCTTCGGGTTCCCAAGTTTCTGATTCGACGTTTCCACAACGCCAAAGGATACGAACTAAAGGTACCACCTTGTTTCGGAGTTGTTTGTTAGCCCTTTCAAGTATACGACTCGGCCTTTCTTCCAAGGCCAAATTAGGTTCCAAGTCCAACACTTCTTCTTGAATAATATGACTCGGATCGCTGATATACTTCTTCAACTGAGAAACATGGAACACATCATGAACTTTGCTCAAGTTCAGAGGTAATTCCAAACGATAAGCAACGGGACCAACTCTTTTAAGCACACGAAACGGTCCAATATATTTAGGACTCAACTTTCCTTTCACTCCAAACCGTTTCACTCCTTTGATTGGTGATACTTTAAGGAATACACGGTCATCAACCTCAAATTCAAGCGGTCGTCGACGAACATCGGCATAGGATTTCTGTCTATCTTGAGCGGCTTTCATTCGTTCACGAATGACTTGAACTTGATCGATCGTTTTAGTAACAATGTCGGGACTCAACATATGATCATCTTGCACTTGATCCCAACAAACAGGACTACGGCATTTCCTACCGTATAACGCCTCGTATGGTGACATCTTGATAGAAGCATGGATAACATGTTGTTATAAGAAAATTCCACAAGGCACAAACACTTCTCCCAAGATGTATATGAAAGTCTAAAGCACAAGCCGAAGAAGATCTTCCAAGTCTGGATCTTCTCTCGCTTTTTGGTCTGACCATCGAGAGCGGCATTGACATAAAGTGTGCTCATCAACAATTTACTACCCATGGCTTCTTGCAACGCTGTCCAGAATCGGGAACTGAATCTCGGATCACGATCTGAAACTATACTCATAGGAACTCCATGGTAGCGTACTATCTCTTTCACATAGGCACCCGCTAAGACCTCTATCCTCCAAGTTTCATTGATAGGCGCGAATCTGGCACACTTGGTTAGACGGTCTACAATAACCCAGATTGCATTCTTTCCACTAGAAGTATTAGGTAAAGCCATCACGAAGTCCATAGAAATAGACTCCCATTTCCACATAGGAATTTCCAAAGGTTGCAGCAAACCTCCGGGTCTTTGATGATCAATCTTCACCTTCTGACAAGTAAGACATCTACTAACATACTCCTTCACTTCAATCTTCATTCTAGGCCACCAAAACTGTGGTCTCAAATCTTTATACATTTTGTCACCGCCCCGGATTGAATTAGAATAAGGAGAAAGGTGAGCTTCATCAAGTATTCTCTGCCTCAACTCGGCACTTCTCGGAACATACATTCGACCATGGTAACGAAGGTAGCCATCATTATCCACCACACAATCCTTAGCTTGCCCAAGTAGAATTTTTGATCGAATGGCGATAAAAGTAGCATCCTCCGGTAAACAAGTACGAATCTCACGATAAAAATCAGGTTCCGCGGTCAAAGCACCAAGATAATCAAATCCTTTCCCAACGAACGGTATCTGAAGCTTCTGAAATTCGGTTACTAGTTCATCGGGTAAAGTAACAAGAGCATTTAATGAATGACTAGTCTTTCTACTCAAAGCATCTGCCACAACATTTGCTTTTCCCTCATGATAAATCAACTCAGCATCATAATCATTCACCAACTCTAACCATCTTATCTGCCTCATGTTCAACTCTTTCTGAGTAAAAATGCACCTCAAGCTCTTATGATCGGTGTAGATTCGGCAATGCACTCCAATAAGATAATGTCTCCAAGTTTTCAAGGCATGTACTACAGCTGCTAACTCAAGATCATGAGTCGGGTAGTTCACTTCATGAACCCTGAGTTGTCGAGAAGCATAAGCAATGACTTTTCTATTCTGCATCAAGACACATCCCAAACCATGCTTTGAAGCATCACAATATACATCATAATCAGCTACATCATCTGGTAAAGTTAAAACCGGTGCGGTAGTCAATCTCTTCTTTAATTCCAAGAAGGAAATTTCACATTCATCAGTCCAGACATACTTTGCTTCCTTCTTTAGCAATTGAGTCATCGGTCTTGCTAATTTGGAGAAATCTTTCACAAACCGACGATAATAACCCGCTAAACCAAGGAAACTCCGAATCTCGGACACATTTCTCGGACTCTTCCAATCCACAACTGCCTCAATTTTAGCTGGATCGACCATAACACCGTCTTTTGAAATAACATGACCAAGGAACGATACCTCGGGCAACCAGAATTCACATTTGGAGAACTTAGCATACCACTTTTGGCGTCGAAGAACACCCAAAATGGTTCGGAGGTGATCAGCATGTTCTTCTTTAGATTTAGAAAAGATCAAAATATCATCAATAAATACCACCACACATTTATCAAGGTATTCTCTGAAGGTACGATTCATCTGATCCATGAATATTGCTGGAGCGTTAGTCAAACCGAATGGCATCACATTGAATTCGAAATGACCATACCTCGAGCTAAAAGCAGTATTGGGCATATCTGCTTCCCGAACGGGAATTTGATGATAACCCGATCTAAGATCAATTTTTGAGAAAGTAGAAGCACCCCGTAACTGGTCAAAGAGATCATTAATACGAGGAAGAGGATATTTGTTTGATTGTGACACGGTTCAACTCACGATAATCAATGCACATTCGCATAGAACCGTCTTTGTTTTTGACAAAGAGCACGGGCGCACCCCAAGGATAAGCACTAGGCCTAATGAAGCCTTTCTCAATCAAGTCATCCAGTTGAATTCTCAACTCTTTCAACTCGGAAGGCGCCATACGATAAGGAGCTTTAGCAATAGGTCCAGTTCCAGGAACTAGATCGATGGAAAACTCAACATCTCTTTCAGGAGGAATTCCCGGTAATTCATCGGGAAAAACATCTGGATATTCACAAACAATAGGAACATCCTTCAAAGAAGGAAGGGAAGAATCAGAAGTAGTCACTACACATAGAAATGCTTGATGACCCTTCTTCAAAACATTTATCATTTTCATAGCTGAGATTAACTTCACCCTTGTTTGCTTTCTAACTCCTGGATAAGAAACACGAATACCCAAAGGACTTTTAAGAATAATCTTTTGATCACGGCACTCGAATCGAGCATGATAAGTAGATAACCAATCCATGCCCAGAATAATAACAAACTCTTCAAGAGGAAACCGTAGAAGATTAGCCGGAAATATAGATCCATTTATGGATATTGGAATGTCGGAATGAAGATAAGAGCATGAAAATACATCTCCGGACGGTAACGAAATAGGAGTAGTTTCTCCGACTGAAGCTTTGAGGGGTAATTTATCGGATAGTCTCATTGAAATAAAAGATAAAGAAGCTCCCGTATCAAACAAAATTAAACACGGAAACTCATAAATTGAGAACATACCCGTCACGATGTCTGGCTGAGCATCAGCCTCAGCACGGCTCATAATAAAAATCCGCCCCTTAGGTCGCCCAGAAATAACCGGTGTAGAAGCCGTCTTCTTCCTCTCAGGACATTCATTAAACCTGTGCCCCGGTTTTTGACAATTAAAGCATACAAGTGGCTTGTTGAAGCAACCAACACCCGGATGCATAGGCATCTTGCACCGAAAGCAGGTACGATCCATAAGATCGTTGTTGTTGCTCGGTACAAATGGACGATTACCTCTAGCTGCTTGTCCACTCTGAAAGTTTCTCCTCTTGTTTGGAAAAGAAGGAGAAAAGGAAGGTCGGGAAGTAGGATATAAGGGTCTCTTGCCATAAGAATTAGGAGCAATATAAGAAGTACGAGCCTCTTCGGCAATCTCCCGAATAGAACTCTCCGCCCATAAAGCATCATTATAAATAGAGATGAAAGAAGTAGAACCCCTACTAATCTTCCCCTTCACCTGAGGAGATAGCTTTCCTAAGTAAAAGAAAGCTTTGTCTTCCTCCCTCGAAATAAGTCGAGTGGCATAATGAGCCAACTCGTTGAACTGAGTAGTGAACTCCTGAACAGAAAGAACTCCCTGCTTAAAGTCCATGAACTCCTTCAGCTTTTGCTGACTCAACTCATCCGGATAAAACCTCGTCTCCAATAGTTCTCAGAAACGAGTCCACCCAAAATTAGGCTCCAACTTAGCAGTAGGACCAGAAAGAGTCCACCACTGATCTGCTTCCTTCACTAAAAAGTGGGAAGCAAGACGAACTTTATCCTCTTCAAGGACATCATAAAGGGAAAAACTTTTCTCCATTTCACGTAACCACCCCGAAAGCTGAACTGGATCTACCTCACCACCGTAGGTTTTGGCTTGGCTCCTAGATAGTTGAGAAGCAACCCATGAACAACTTCCGTGTCTCTCACGGTCGGGAATAGGATTAGGAATCGGATTTGCCTGTTGGTTTTGCTGATTTTGCTGGTTTTGGATAATAACGGTAAGAGATGCTAAGATCGTGTTGTCAATTCTTGGAGGCATCTTGCAAAAAAAAAACAAAAAAAAAAACACAGATTAGTACTTATCATTTAGCAAGAACAAAGAGACTACAACATAAATCCTAATCTACCCATCTTACCCTTCTATCTCACAAGTTTATTATTTATTAAGGTCAAGTTATTTATACAAGGGTACACAAACGTGCGTCGGGAGCAAAATAGCTCTGATACCAAATGTGACACCCTCAAATTTGCGGAAAGAAAAAAATTAATTTAAATACATCAAAGATGATAATATATGATAAAGGTGTCATAAATAAAAAGGTTCATTACAAAACGGAAATAATATTATACAAAGAAATATACAAGACGGGAGACATATCTCCCGTATAAATACGGAAATAAAAGAGTGTATAATAATATACAATCTAAGAACCGAATATAGGTCCAAGGTAAATACTTCGCTCGCTAGCTCGTCAATGTACCCCACATATGCATCACCACCTGTTCGACCGCATTAAATATAAACACGGAAGCCACAGTCAGTGGGGAGTAACTCCGAGTTCTCCCAGCAACGAAATGTCGAGTTTAATGAAACATGAAAAACATAAAAGCAATGTATATAGAAAATACAAAACCTTAACATATATGATATGCTTTTCATGTTATGAAACAGTTAACTAACATATAACCTAGCATATGAAAGCTATCATGTGAATCCGGTAATAAAATATAACTCGAGGTAGGGAAGCTGGTATGCTGGCTCAGCGGTTACCATGGAACATGGCCCTGATACACTCAAACCCTAATCAACACGTAATCATGTGAATCAGTTAACAACCGTTAATCCAAACTCTATCAATCCTAGCCGGCTTGCATCTCACCTTCTAGAACTCATAGAATCATACATACATGAAAGACCAATACGTCTACAAACAGGCATAAGTTCTTAGGACAGTCAATAGTCGACTTCTGTAACTCGAGGCTATACCACAAGGTAGGAAAACATCTCCTAGTCCTAGACTGATCAGACCTAGCGACAACAGCTATTCCGTTCCCCGTCCCATGACATAACCGTCTATGAGAAACTCTACTAGGCGACCCCCTAAGCAGAGATGGCTAGTACTTAAGCTGGCTCAAGTCCCAAAACGGATCAGGCAGCCATGCCCCGACTTGGATATAAACCCACCAAGCCGAGACAC
>JAIUZE010072004.1:0-26363 GCA_022085475.1 Heliosperma pusillum | reverse complement strand
GAATCTCTCTAATATCAGTCGGACTCTTCCAATCAACAACGGCCTCAATTTTAGAAGGATCCACCATTACACCTTCTTTCGAAATCACATGCACAAGAAAGGACACTTTAGGTAACCAAAATTCACACTTAGAGAACTTAGCATACCACTTCTGACGACGTAGAACACCCAAAATAATCCTCCAATGAATAGCATGCTCATCTTCGGACTTGGAGAAAATAAGAATATCATCAATGAATACCACCACACACTTGTCAAGATACTCACTAAATGTGCGGTTCATCTGATCCATAAAGATAGCGGGAGCATTCGTCAATCCAAAAGGCATTACCTTGAACTCATAATGGCCATACCTCGTACTGAAAGCGGTCTTTGGAATATCAACATCTCTAACCGGAATTTGATGATAACCCGATCTCAAATAAATCTTCGAAAAAGTAGAAGCACCCTTTAATTGATCAAACAAATCCTCAATTCTAGGTAAAGGATACCTATTCTTGATTGTAATCCGATTCAATTCACGATAATCGATACACAATCTCATAGAACCATCCTTCTTTTTCACAAAAAGAACAGGAGCACCCCACGGCGAGGCACTTGGTCGAATAAAACCCTTTTCAATCATATCATCCAACTGCTTCCTTAATTCTTTTAATTCAGACGGAGCCATACGGTAAGGAGCTTTGGCAATTGGACCAGAACCAAGAACAAGATCAATAGAGAATTCAACATCACGCTCGGGAGGGATCCCGGGCAAATCTTCAGGAAATACATCAATGAATTCTCGAACAATAGGCACATCTTCAATACTTGGCAAAGAGGTATTTGAAGAAGTCACAACACACAAGAATGCTTGGCGACCTTTTCTAACCATACTTACCAATTTCATCGCGGAAATTAAAGACACACCTTTACGGGGATGAGATCCCTTATAGGTTATTCTAACACCTAAAGGACTCTTTAAGAAAATCTTTTGATCACGACACTCGAACCTAGCATGATACATAGCTAGCCAATCTATACCTAATATAATATCAAACTCTCCTAGAGGAAACTTAAGGAGATTTGCGGGAAAGATAGAACCCGAAATAGAAATAGGTACATTAGGATAAAGGGTTGAGCAAGAGATAATATCTCCAGATGGTAAGGATATAGGAGTATCCTCACTAGATGTAGGCTTGATAGATAATTTACTAGCATAGGTCGATGACACAAAAGACATTGAAGCACCGGTATCAAAAAGTATAAAACACGGTTGCTCTAAAATTGAGAACATACCCGTAATGATCTCGGGGTGAGCGTCGGCTTCAGCACGACTCATGACAAAGATTGAACCCTTAGGCTTAGGAGGAGGGGGCAACTTTCGGTCGGGGCAATCCTCATAACGATGACCACCCTTTTGACAGAAGAAGCAAATGTAAGGTCGGTTGGCACAAGATTTACCGGGGTGATGTGGAAGTCTACACCGGTTGCAAAAACGACCTTGAGGTTGAGCTTGAGGAGTATAAGGCCTATGAGCCACATTTGAAGTAGCTCTAGGAATAAAAGGAGCAGGATTCCTTGTATTTGCATTGGAAGAAGGATTAAACCTCCTCTTGTTAGCATAGGAATTAGAAGGAGACGGAAAAAACGGTCTCTTCCCAAAAGCATTCGGCCTAGGAGCATAAGAAGGAGAGGGATTATTCATTAAAGCTTCATCCCTAATAGCCTTCATTGAATTTTCGGCCCACAAGGCATCATCGTAGAGATTTCCAAAGGATGCGGTACCCCTTCTCACTTTACTCTGAAGAACGGCATTCAACTTGTTACGATAATAGAATGCACGGTCTTCATCATCACGGATAAGCCTCGGCGCAAAATGAGCGAGCTTTTTAAACTCCGTAGTAAACTCTTGAGCGGATAGGTTGCCTTGTTTAAAATCAATGAACTCCTTGATCCTTTGTTGTTTAAGCTCTTTAGGATAAAATCTACCCTCCACAAGAGCTTTAAAGCAAGCCCAGTTAAAGTCCTCTTCAAGAACGGCAGTGGCACTTGTGATAGCCCACCAGTTGTCGGCTTCCCTCACCAGAAAGTGCTTTGCGATCCTAACTTTGTCCTCTTCTCGGACTTGGTATATATCGAATTGTTTCTCCATCTCACGGAACCAATCGGATAACTCCGTCGGATCCGACTCTCCACCATATGGCACAATCTTACTCCTTGCAATTTGTCCCGCCACCCATGCATAGCCACCTTGATGGTTGTCCTCCCTTCTAGGGGGAACTTGGTTGGCATTAGCTAGAGCGGCATCTTGCTGATTCTTCAGCACTTGAGTAAGAGCTTCCATCATAACATTCTCAGCTAATCGGGGTCTAACCATCTTCATAAGAAACAAAAACAAATTAAGTTACTCCTATCAATTAGCATAAACAAATAGACTACCAAGTAAAGTCCTTAACTTCTACCCATCTCTCATTTATTATTTCACGGTCAAGTAGTTTAAGTTTAGGGTTCACGTGTGTGCGTCGGGAGCGATAAAGCTCTGATACCAACTGTGACAACCCTCGCGAATGCGGAAATAATAAACAAACAAGCATGTGAATTATATTGCGGAAATAGGTAGTTTTTAAAAACTTTTATACATGCAAGTTAAATAAAACGAGGAGTGTTAAAATATTACAACTAAGTGCGGAAAATAACAAAGAGACGGAGTCTCTCAAAATGTTAACAAAGAACAAGTGTTTAGCAAATAAGCTAAAATCGTCTAGAGGTTAATCTTCCAGGGACAACGCCCGCTAGCTCACACCCGAACCCCAAAATATCAGATCCAAAAAGTCAATCCATGCAAGCAACCTGTTCATTCATGAAAAACATGAACGCCACAGTCAGTGGGGAGTAACTCCGGGTTCTCCCAGCCATATCACATTAAACGTACATCAAAGGAGATACAAAGGTAGAGCATGCATACATATAGATATACATGTGAGAAACGATAAGGATAAATAGGAAATCCAATATATAATGATAAGATCATGTGGAAATCAAATCCGAAACCAACATGTTATTCAAGGACTCGGGAAAGACACTCTTAGGCAACCGAATACGCTCAATAGGGCTTGCATCTCACCGTTAGCGGTATAAGATTGATAAGATTGAGACTCGACAAACAAACCATGCCAAGTCATGCAATGACCATGAATAAATCCATCATCTTATCATCCATTCAAACAACCCAATACATAGACGGTGCCCAATCATGCAATGACCATGAACAATATCATGAAATCACGCATTCAAAGACGACAACACAAAGACGACATCTCTCACGGTAAATGAAACGCACTATTATCGTGTACATGGCAAGTATGATTAACAGGCATCCACGAGATAAACATTTCCCTGAACTCATACACGATTCAATTCATTTCGTATATGTAGACTAATTTCCTCCTGGTAGAACGACGATATAAATACCCGGTCCTAGTCTACATCTGGCCAGAATCCCGAAATCACATTTTCCGGTTCGACATGCGATCACGTTTCGCACCCAAGACTCGGGCTTAAATAATAATAAATGCCGAGTACCCACATTCTCGGTAGATCAATTCACGAAAGAGGCGGAAAACGAGCTCAATCCTCATAACATGCGGTACGCTACATGCAAATAACACCATCTCGCAAGTACACAACATTTGACGGCCGGGTCGATCAACGCATAGCGTTCAACTCCCAACAACGTCGTCGTATGCCCACTAACACATGCATTAAAGCAGTAGGATACCTCTCCGTTCCGACATTCCAGCCTTACGAACGGGAAGGTAGCCAAGGGAATGAGAATACAAAGCACAACACAAAATAGTGCTCAAACCGACTCATTTGTAAAAACCGACTCAAAGTGGGAACATATCGAAAACCGTCACAAAACATGTGATACATGCAAAAGAGATATCATATATCCAAAACATGAATATTATAAGACATTACGTAAAATTATACGATAAACGGATCATGCGAACTAATATACATTATGAGTTTTAGAAATTAAAGGAAAAGAACACAGCCGTGTTCTAGGCCGGTCACTGGACCGGCGGCCGGTGGGCCGGCTCAGAGCACAAGGCAAAAACCAAAAATCATAGAAAACAAGGTAATGTGTTCCAGGCCGGTCAAGAGGGAGGCGGCCGGTACCCCGGCTCAGAGCACAACACTAACAAACACAAAAATTACAAGTTTGGAAACTATCAAAACAAGGGTCAACTTCAAATGGTCATAACTAGAGTTCTAGATATGGGAATGCAGAAATTCCAAGTCGAGGTGATATCTTATCCTCTTACGGTTCCAACGAGTGGTCACAAGCCCAAAACAAACAAGTAACGAAGGAGATATGATCATTCTACCAAAAAGGGTCAGTGCAGTGAAACTGCACAAGTCACGACCGTGACTTGTATTTCACGACCGTGAGATGTGTTACCAATTCACCCGAGAACCTTCAACATAAATTCAATCCTTTTATTTCCAATTCTCATAATTCATTTCTAATAACTATCAACAATAAATATTCATCATCAACAATCATCAAATAACAACAATCATCATCCATAACATGATTCCTAAACTTACTAATCGTATTCTAATACGATTTCTAGCATATAAGCATGTAAAACACGTAAATGATATCGAGTAACCTTTCACCGTTACCTTTACGCGTCTTTAATCGATTACTAAGCCTTCCTAGTAGTCTCCACCTACAATTAGGTAATAAAAGATGAATATATTTCACCTTGAGAAAGACGGATAATTTAAAAAGCGAGAAAGACGGTAATTTTATTACCAATACGGATAGAGGAAGGTAAGAGGGGAAGAATAAGACGAACTTACGTGAATTCCGACAAGAAACGAGGGAGCTACGATGATTCAAAGATCGATAGCAAAGAGGGAGGCCATGATTTTGTTTGCTTAAGGAGGAAGTAATTTGGTTGTGTTTGAGTAATGAATTAGGTTAAGGGGTAGTGTGAGTTGTATAGGAGAAAAGTCAACGGAAGTCAAAGACGGTTCCAAAGTCAAGGAAAGTCAAACTCGACTCAAAAGTCAAGAAAAGTTAAAGACGACTCAAAAGTAAAGAAAAATCAAAGACGACTCAAAAGTCAAGAAAAGTCAAACTCGACTCAAAAGTCAAGAAAAGTCAAACTCGCCTTAAGACGGGATTTTCATGGAATCTCGCAGAAATTCCAAATACGAACTCGGAAATTCTAAATTCGACTCGGAATATAAAATTATAAATTAAAACTTAAATTTGCTGAAAAGATTTCGTAAAATATTTCTACTAGAAAAATAGGGTACATTTCCGGGTGTTACAAGCTCGGCAAAGGTAGGCTCAGTTTAGGATGTAGTTAAGGACAACAGGCAGATATGGCTTTATGTGGAGTTAATTGGGTAGAATGAGAAAAAGTGAGATGCAAATATTCTCAAAACACGTAATATCGACCACAAACCCAATGCGTGCAGGCAATAACAAATCAAAATTCATATACAAGCAAATGACACGAGATGTGGGTAGTAGCTACTCTCATTCCTAGATGAACAGGTCATAGATGTCACCAGCTATAGGCTCTAAAACTCAGAATATATAAGTAGTTTGCCAAAATGTTGAGTCAAGTCTAATAATCAAATTTAAATTCCAAGACAAAATTCAATAGTTCACTACTTCGATTTTACTAAGTAAGTCAAGAATGGTGCAAGGAATAACATAAAGTAGACTTGTAGTGCGATTTCATCACAAACAAGACTCCAATCCGACTCGACTATATGCAAAAATAAACGTGATATTTTTGATTTTTTCAAATTTTTTCAAATTAACATGAATTGTAAACGTGAATGCAATACAAATGCAAATGCAGACGCAAAAGGATGCAAAACACCTCCCCAAACCAAAACAGACAATGTCCTCATTGGCTACAGCACAACAGCATAAAACGGAAAGGGAAAAAAAACAACCTAATTCATGTTCCTAAGGAATGAAATATAAACAAGGAATGGAGAAAATAAACGAACAGAAGAACTCACAAAACAAAGCTTCCCCAAACCAGCATCAAACTGGGGAGCTAACATCACCTCTTCAAAGCAGTTGTATCCGCCCACAATTAATTTGGATACTAAAACGAATTGCAGGTAAGATTATGCAGAAAATTCGAAAGATGAAAGACAAAGGGGAATAGGGATCGAGTAAATTGAAAGGGGATCGAAGACTTCTCTTATACAGGTAGGTTAGTTTACTTGATCGAGTAGAAATTGTACTCGATCGAGGACTTTTGTCATACAGAACTGCTCGATCGAGTAGTTCTGGTTTACTCGATCGAGTGGTCTTCTTTTGATGACCCTCAGTTTACTTGTTTGTTTTGAATTCCCCTCGATCGAATTGCATGCCACTCGATCGAGGTCTTTTTTTCCTTCGCCTTGTGGCAATTGATTTCCGCTTCTCTTTCCTGCAAAAACGATACAAAACGATACCCAAAAAATACCAAAAAAAAGTCTAGCAGGAAAAATAATTTGTTCATCTAAGCTACGGATTATAACGTAATAGTCGAATTATCTAATTGTCTAACGAAAACGCAATAAATTGTTTTTACAAATTGCACGGGGATGCAAACCCGGCTAATAACCAAATAGTTTCTTGACAAGGCCACCGTCAGGCCTTTGACTTGCGGAATTACCCTCAGCTGCGGTAATTTCCGACTTCTTTCTCCACACATATGCTAATTTCTTGGAGTCTAGCTCCACTTCCGAATCACTTGAGTATGAGCGTACTCCTTTGTCCTTCTTGGACTTCTTCTTGATACAATCACGCGAAGATGGCTCTCCCTTCTTCAGCTCCAATGCTGCCGCTCTATGATCTGTAAGAAAACACAAAACAACACGTTCCTCCAATTCGCTCCCAAGCTGGGGCGGAGGTGTAACGGTAGCAATGGGAATATCGCAGACAGAAGCTATAGGCTCGACAGGAATCGAAACTTTGTCATGTGTAAACAAATCAGGTGTAATATCAGCTAAGGGAAGCGCGTGACATGGTGAAACAAGCATAGGACCTTTACTAGCATGAGACTGAGTGAATACTAGGTTCTCCCCACCTATCTGAAAAGTCAATGTCAGTAACCCGACATCAATAAACGCTTGCGCAGTATGCAAGAACGGTCTTCCCAAAATGTTGGGAGTGTGAGAATCCTCAGGTATGTCCAAAACTATGAAATCAACCGGGATAAAGAATCTCCCTATTTGCACAGGAACATCCTCTATGATTCCTAAGGGTCAGGACAAGGTCCTATCTGCCATTTGCACTGTCATGTTGGTACACTGAAGCTTGGTAAAGCCTAACCGTTTGGCTAAAGACAAAGGTAAGACGCTAACACTAGCTCTTAGGTCACATAACGCGTTATCTATAAGATAGGTACCTATATGACACGGTATTGAAAAGCTACCTGGGTCAAACAGTTTAGGTGGGCATTTGTTTTGGAGGAACGCGGAGCATTCCTCAGTCAAGGCTACAGTTTCTACGGTATCAACTGACCTCTTACGTAAAAGAATTTCACGCATAAATTTCAAGTAAGAGGGTACCTTTAATAGGACGTCTGCAAAAGGAACGTTCACCTTAAGATCACGTACAATGTCAGCGAACCGAGCAAATTCCTTCTCAACCTTATCCTTCTTCAACCGACCAGGAAACGGAACTGGAATGTTAGGTGATCCACGTTGCATATCCTTGACAATCGCGTTGTTGATCATTCGCTTGCTTAACCCCTTCGAACGAGCTTCTCGCTCATTAGGACCCATCGATCGAGTATCAATGTCACTCAATCGATCATTATTAGGACTCAAACTGCTCGATCGAGCAGTATTATCAGTTACAATACTCGATCGAGCAACTGAATCCTCTCGATCGACCAACTGTCTATCTGATTCACTCGATCGACCAAATGAAACCTCTCGATCGAGCACTTTCTCCTTCAATTCATTCGATCGACTAACAATAAACTCTCGATCGATTACATTATCCGCAACAGCCTTCGCAACATTGGGATGCGCACCAGAAATATCAGCAACTGTACCAGCAGGATTGTCATAAGCGAGACCGCTTCGCATAGTGATCATGTTCAGTGTCTCCTTGTTCTTATCTGTCTGAGACGGTAACTGGCCAGGTTGCCTAGTCGATCTAGCTCCCGCCAATTGAGCAATCTGCGACTCCTAAAGCTTAATAGTAGCATTCGTTGCTTGATCAGATTTGCTCAATTGGATAGCTAAAGCTTGTATCATCGACTTTAGCTCATGGACTTCTGAAATTCCTCCGGATGAGGAACTAGCTTGCTGTGAAGACTGGATTTTTTGAAATCCTTGCTTGTGCGGCGGTTGATACGTCGGCTGCTGTGGTGGAGGAGTAGGATTTAGGACATTCTGACTTGTCCATCTCAAATTGGGATGGATATTCCCTTGATTGTAGTATCCACCCCCTTGACGGTATTGTTGAAAGGAACATACTTGCTCCTTTTCTGCAAAACAATCTACAGCCGTGTGACCAGTTTTGCCACACCTTTCACAAGTAATCACATCATCTCGCTGCAGCAACTGAACCGTCTGCTGGTTATCTGCAGCTTGCTTCTCCCATTTGTCAAGTCTGGCATTTAGTTTATCAAATTTAGCATCCAGACCTTCAGAATCAATACTAGCGATCGTCCGTGTACCACTTCGCGGATTACCATATTCAGCACAATGGGTTGCCATCTCCTCGATCAGTTTCCAACCCTTGTCATCATCTATTTCCTTCTGGAACCTCCCGTTTGACGCGGCATCTAAGACAGCTCGATGATCATCATATAACCCGTTGTAGAACTGGTTACATAGAAACCACTGTTCGAACCCATGGTGAGGAACATGCCTCACTAGTGTCTTAAATCGATCCCAGGACTCATAGAGATTTTCATGAGTCGTTTGCTTGAAATTTGTGATCTGACCCCTCAAAGCATTCGTCCTCTGCGGTGGAAAATACTTCTTGTAGAAAGCCAGTGCAAGTGTGGTCCAATAGGTAATACCCAGTTCTTCTCTATTCAGGTTCTTCAACCAGTCTTTGGCATTGTCGGTAAGAGAAAAAGGGAACAAGAACTCCTTGATCTTGTCTGCTGTCACCCCTGTAGAAACCGGAATAGAAGAACAGTAATTAGCAAAGGTCTCCATATGCTTCCTCGGATCTTCCCCAGCCACACCCCTATACTTGTCCTGCTGGACAAGCTTGATATAAGACGGACGAAGATCGAAAGAAGTTCCATCTTCGTCCATTGTAAGTTTGAATCCTTGGGGTATACATGCAGCGGTGGGCTCAGAGTGACTAGCAATGTTAGGCATCGTTGATGGTATGGTAGTCTCAACAGTTGAATCTTCCTCGAAAATGAAACTGTCGAAGACGGATTCAGAAGTACTCAAGTCTTCCTCCTGAACAGTCTTATCTAACCCTCTCTTTCTGCGTAAGAAGGTTCTTTCAGGCTCCGGATCAGCTTCCACTAATTCGAGCCTTTGGGACCTGCACATACACAACTAAAGAGAGAAAAATAAGAACAGTCTTAAGGAATTAGAAATTCCTTAAGACGAGACAGAAATAAATAAACAGAAAATTAAATTGCCTCCCCGGCAACGGCGCCAAAATTTGATGCGAGTCGTTATACACCAAAAATAAAAGCCTAAGTCTACTAATTAAGAAGATAGCGGAAGTAGGGTCGATCTCCACAGGGAGGAAATTAACTAACTGTAATCTAAATTTGCCAGTCACAAACTAGGGGGTTTTGAATTGGTTTAAACTAAACTAAATAAGATTTAAAGGAAAAGAAATAAAGGTAGAAATTAATATGAAATAAATCAGATAAAGGAAGAATATGCTAGGATTCGGTCCACTGCAATATCGGCATCTACGGGTCAACTAAATCAGTCAATCTATCAATGAGAAGGGCAATGGTTTTCTCCTCTCGGTCTTAAACCACCCTAGGGATTTTCCTAATTAACTCTCGTCCTCTTAGGAGTCACCTATCAATTCTAAGCAAGCCTTTCCCTTCCAATCTCTCGATCCAGGTCGGGGTTAACTACCTAGCTAGTCTCCTGCGTGCACTCATTCGACTAACCTCAATTAAATTGCTTAGATTGATTCTCATATTCAAGACTAACTAAAATAGTCTATCCTATCATGCCTCTACTACAGTTTTCCTCATCCTAACATACAAGGGAATTAGCTACTCATGCTATTAATGATGCTAATAAAGACGATTGAATATATGACATTAGACATGATATAATCGTAATTAACAAGCATAAAAACAGTAACGCGGCAATTAAGAAAGGTAAGCAGTAATTAAGACTAAAACAAAGGTTAAGAATAAAGGAGAGAAAAGAGTTTACAATCTTAGCAATCCGGCGTAAAGAATAAATCCACGTCGATAAACCCGAATGTAAACTTAAGAAATAAGAAAGTTCAGAAACTAATGTTGAAAGATTAATGTCTGCTAATAATTGATGATTACTGAATGTTAACTGGTGATGATAATCGAATGTCCCTGCTAATGACGTAAATAAGAGTCTTATATAATGCAAAACACGACTCTAAACCCTAATTAGTCTACGGACTTAAGGCCCGTAATGGATTCCACTCGATCGAGGGAAACTACCCTTCGATCGAGGTCTTTATTTGAGAGTATCAGACGATCGAGTAGCAATTCTACTCGATCGAGCAACTCTTCAACGGCTGCCACTCGATCGAGCACATGACAGCTCGATCGAGCAACTCTTCACTTCAACTCTCCTCGATCGATCAAATATATAGTCGATCGAGGTCTTCTGGCCTATCATGCAGTGTTGGACATGGCTTTGGACTTGATTGCAAGCGGTTTCACGCTTCCCCATGCAAGAGCTTCTGTTCCGTTCCCTCCATTCTCCTAAATGCATGCAAAGTGGACTGTTTCGGCTCGGTTTCTGCTACTACGCAGCTTGTACCTACAAAATAGTAATGAAAGTACAAAGTAGCCAAATAGGAGCATATAGTGACATAATATCACCTAAATGACATATAAATGCGTGCATAAATGGACTAGAAAGTCTATATAAAATACACGCATCAAGGCTTACCAAAAGGAAGCCGCCGCGATAAAAAATGTTTTGATCTTTTCTATGGAAGCCGATCTCCAAAGGAGTGCCATAAAGATGAGCACGGCCTATGAGATCTATGCCAAGCTTGTGACCATGTTTTCACAAGCTCCTAGAATCATTCAATATGAAACGGCATCCTTGTTTTTCGACATGAATCTTAAAGAGGGCCAAAAGGTTAGCCCTCATGTACTCAAGTTGATTGAGCATGTCGAGATTCTTAAAGTGCAAGGGGTTGACATTCCCGAACAACTCGTAATTGACCGTGTACTACATTCCTTGGGGAGAATCAAGGCATATGTGCTGTTTAGGGTAAACTACAATATGCAGAATATGCAAACCTCTCTTCACGAATTGCACAAAATGCTTGTGCAAGCGGAGAGAGACATGGGGCTAAATGTTAGCACCACCAAGGATGTACTTCACATCAATAACAAAAGCAAGGGGAAGTTCAAAAAGGGTGCAAGCAAGGGAAAGAAGCCCTCCACCTACAAAGGCAAAGGAAAAGCTATTGAGAATAGCTCACCCAAGCCTAAGAAAGGTGCCTCATACGAGGACAAGTGCCATTATTGTAATGGCGAAGGGCATTGGAAGAGGAATTGCCCCAAGTATCTAGGAGATATCAAAGCCGGAAAAATTGTTTCCGTTGGTAAATTTTCATCCCTATCTTTTATGTTATGATCTCAACTTTGGTATATAGATACAAGTTGTGATTCTTACCCTTTTTAATTGTAATTAGGGCACCCAAGCAAGGACAAGGGCAAGGACAAGCAAGCCTAAAGATGTTCTTCAAAGGGAAGCTAAAGTAGCCACCCATGGATGAAGACATGAGGAAGCTTGGACTCATTTTGTGTTGTCTTCTTATTGGGTTGTATTTTGTGACATGTTTTAGAAACTCTTTATTTCCTTGTTTGACAATGGAAATTTGTTTATTTCCTTTTATGAACAATTGGTTGTAATTGGATATTAGTGACTTGGTTTTCAACCCAAGTCACTCGGTTTATGGAAACTTTTTCATTCTAAAACTTGTCATTATACTCTACTTGAACTAATAACATAAATTATATCGACTCAAATTGATCATGTAAATATTATGATGATGGGATCATTATAATAAAAGGCTAAGAATTCGATTCTCACTTTGAAAGATCAATTGCTAAGTCGAAATTGAGTTATTGAACTCAAAATAGGGAATCTACCAAACCAATTGGCCATACCACTTATAAAGAAAGTAAATGACATGAATATGAGTTCACCTCTTTAGCTCTTATAGAACTAGTCTATGTTGAAGCTAAGATTCGATGTCTTTACAAAGAAGTCTTTAGTAGATCACTTAAGGTCATGTTGTGATACTTCTACCTCCCTTACGAATATGAGTACAAAATTGTTTGTGGCTCATAAGGCTATATTTAAAGAAAATAGTTGTATTTTTCTAAAGATAGAGTGGGAGAAAATAAGCCACAACGAAAAACTAGTTAGGAACTAGTGAGAAAACCAAAAGAAAGTGTTCTTAGGTGAATCCTTAGACTAGTGACGAGACCAAAAGAAAATGTTCTTGAAATAATAAGATTATGATCTATGAAGTGGAAGTACCTAGAAGTTTTAAAATTTGATTTTCTAACATAAGAGACGTATGAAACTAAATGGAATCGATGCAAGGGAATGATGTTTTAGAGTTGTCCAAAAGTCATTCTATAAACATGAAGATGTTTTAATTGGAAGTGTCCAATTATAGTTGCATGAATAGACATGTAGATGTCTACAAAAGCTAAGTTAATACGTAACTATGCTTAGATCCAAATCATCAGTGAAATACCTCATTGTAGGTGTGTACAAGATACACAACAAAACCACATGCCCAAATAGGGATTTAGAATAGGAAGTGTACATGACACAAGCCTATGGTATGTATCTACCTAGAGGTGATGATGATCTTTTCTATTATGAGATAAGAGAAGAGTCTTGCTCGAATTGTCGAAATGTCATGTATAGACATGAAATTCAGTGGGAGTTAAAGTTATCATGTAATGACATGAAGTTCAGTGGGAGAAATTGTTTTCCACGTGAATGACGTATCACTCGTTGTGAGTAACGTATTCGTATTACCTTTTTGAAAGAAATGGTTGGATTTTATTGTTGGATGAAAGAGGGCAACATGTATACTAAAAATCTATTGTGGAATAGAAGATTTTAGCTTGACATTTAAAAGGTATCTTATATCGATAAGATCCTTATTCTTTTCAACAAGTTAAATAGGTTATTTATGTTGATAAAAGTGGGATCATTATGAAAGAGTCATAGTCATCCACTGAACCTAAGAGTTGTTGATTACATGAGACCAATCATGTATGCCATTACATGCACATACCTAAATGAATTGTATGCTGGGAGCATGACAAGCCTAAAACAAATCAATCCACATGAGAGTCATTGGCTAGCCTACAAAAACATCCATAGAGTTCTCAAGGAGGACTAGGGATTAATCTTATGTTTGGTAGAGAAAATTTGGTAATGTGGTAAAGGTTACACAAACCCAAATTTCCAAACTTATAAGGATTTATTCGAATCCTAGGCGTACATTTGTTATAAAAGAAGCAAATAACTAAAAGGATGATTGAAGAGTTAATCATTATAAATTCTACAAATAGAGACGTAATACATTATGATGAGGATAAGGTGGCTTACAAGGAGCAAATGGTAGCTCAGGTCACCTTAATACCTATCAGTTAAAGAGCCCAACACTAGATAGAGATCTAGACATGTACATATATGAATTCATGTTATTAGGAATAACATTGGATGTAAGGAAAAAGCAATTCACAAGGTTAGAATAAATGAATATATGGTATATTCACTACCCAAGCCTTTATTGCATTTAATAAGATCGTCATGAATTGTCATGGACGAAATATATTTTAGATGATATGATATGAAGCAATAACATTGTGTTAATTGTTCATATATGATAATCACATTTATCGTTTGAGATTCCTAAACTCGGTTTTGTGCTTTGTTATATCCAATGGATTGTAGAGACAATTTTGGACTCCATTAAAGTGGATTGATTTAACATAGCATTGGCCCCTAGCCACTTATATGAGGTGACATCTCGAAGTGACTAGATTGAGGTGCGATTGATGGCAAGTTCAAGTGTCATAGGGTCATAAGGGATGACAAATCGATCACATAGACAGACTGTAAGAGACAATCTGTCGAGCAGTGACCGCTTATAGAATTCTGGCAATTCTTGTAGCCTGGTCGTGGCAAGAGCTACTAGTATTCTTTTTGAGTCAATTCTTTGACTAAAGACTGTTCGCCTAAGGTGGCACAGTTTCAGAGTGACTTTGATTTATTCTCTACGACCTTCGTAACTGGGGTCAAATGGGCATCTTTTGGGTCCTGATGAGTTGTGGCTATGCAAAGAGAATAGTGCGATATGAATTGTTCACCCCTTGTCAGGGTTGTTTTTTAAATCTCAAGGCCACTCGAGGAGGAGTAAGCTGAAAATGTGTGGCCACGCTCAAAAGGTATCTATGATAGATAATTCCGGTCAGACAGTTATTCTCCAGATCGAGGAAACCACTCTTGATATGATCATATGCAAGTACGACCTGCAAGACACCTTGCATTGAGTGGGAGATTGTAATAAGACAAGAGAATTCGTGACGCACACTTGTCTCGGACAAGTGGGAGATTGTTGGAGTAAGTGTCCTCAACAATAGTGCGGTCACATAATTAAATCTTAATAATAAGAATACAAAGGGATAATTTTATTATATAGTCAACTAATCAACATTAATCGGTAACGATTGGCTAACTAGAGTTTGACGTTACTGTCGTTTGACGGTGGTGATTAGTTGATCCCTTAAGGTCATACCTATATGACAAATCTCTTAATTGAGAAATTAATTAGTCGTATTATGATACGAGTTGATTAATTCCTTACAAAAGAATAATTTTTGTGAGTTAGAATTCATATCTTATTGTAATTAGATTAAATAAGATTTGATTTAGCAATTAAAATGTTTAATTACTAAAATATGTTTATTGTTTATGAAACAGTTGAATCAAAAATAATAGATTAATTATAATTACAAATGTTGCGAATTATATTAATATGATCCATTTTATGTGATTAGGAATCACCAAGTTAATTTATTGTATGTGATTTATTTTTATAAAAGATGATATTTAAAAGGTTAAATATGCATTATATTGACATAAGGCTTGGAATATGTCACATATCACTTCATAATACAATTGACAATTGACAAACTTAAAATGGACCTATTTTATATATGGGGGCCGAAAATTTGAAGGCTAGTAAGCCTTAGTGGGTGTTTATTTTATTGTAAAATAAACATAATGATTATGGCTAATCATCCTAGTCTTAAGGCTACTTCTTTGATAAGACAAAAATGAAAAAGATGGATTTGCACCCATTGGCTCCTTTTGGAGCACCCTTGCACGGCACAATTATGTGCTTAAAAGGGTTGATTTTCTCATTTTGTACTCACCCATATATTATATTCTTGCATGCATACTTTTTCATACATCTCTCTAAGTTGAGAACTCCATATTATTCTTCTATCTAATATATTCATAAAATCATTACTAGTAGTAGTAATATTTTGATATTAGATAAGTTTAAGGGAACAAATATTATCTCTAGATTAGATAATATTATTTTTTAAGGGGTTTTCAAGGTACAATCCTTGAGGAGAGTTTCTAGTTTGGAACTTGGAGATCTTCCTTATTATTACTAGCACAAGAACAGTATTTAAAAGGAGTTTAAATATTGTGCCCATTTCATATATAAATTCAATGTAAGGAACAATTTTTTCTTCCTTCTTTATATTTTGTTATGCATGCATAAGATCTAATTAGTTAAAGAGTTAACTATTTATATTTTGATATTAGAAATGTCTAATATCGAGTTTGAGAAACCAACAGGAAGAACTCTGACTATCAGGCATGCTGCGAAACTCTGGTAAATCTCTGACGACCAGATCTGCTGTGGGACTCTGAGGGAACTCTGGTGACTTGATCTATTTGTAAGGTGTCTGGAGAAACTCTTGAAAAATTCTGGAGACCGGATCAACAGTAAAATTCTGGGGGACCCTGAAAACTGGACCTACTGTAGGTTTCTGGAGGAACTCTGGGAGAATTCTGGAGACCAGATCTGCTGAACTTTGGGGACCAGATCTGCTGGATTTCAGGGACCAGATCTAACGAACTTCAGGGACCAGATTTACCGCAGAATTTCAGGGACAAGATCTGCAGGGTTCCGGGGACCAGAGCTGCAGGTCCTCGGATCAGATTGTAATCACTAATAGACATGGTAACCGAAAATTGACTTGGCTATAGAAATCGATCACTATGCCCCACGGTGGGCGCCAAACTGTTTTGGTTTATTTATCCAAACCTAATTAATCACTTGCGGAAGGGTTAAAGTGACCTACTCTTTTTAGCCTAGTATCGAGGGGTTAACTTATATGAGATTTACGACTGGATATGTGTGTAATATAAGAGAGAATAACGGTAGAAGTAAGTAAAAGACAAAGTAAAGGAATAACGACACACGATATTGTTGACGCGGAAAATCCAATGTGGAAAAACTCGCGGGGGGAGTCGGTATCATGTCAATTCACTATGTGGTAATAGGGTACATGTACAGTAGTTCGTCGTTGATGGCAGAGTAATGTTCGCATGTACAAGAGGGATGCCTCAATAGCTATTTTGTGGGCTTGATCTTCATATGATAATGATTAGTCATCATTACTTAATGATGGTGGTGATGACATGATGACGTCATGATGTTGTTATGGAAAGAACAACATAATTCCTCCGGTTCTTCTTCTTGGTTGTTACATAACTATGATAGTTATTCTATATTGGATCATCTCTTTCTTTGTTTGCCTCCTCTTTTATAATGAATAAACCCTAGTGGATTTATTAGGGTTTCCCACTTAATTATCTTCTCCTCCAAGATAGGGTTAAGTTGCCCATTTTTACTCCTTCTCGGTGCCCGACTTCCACATGTCATGTGTCCGCTTGACCATTTAATTACCCTCTTGTCTCGTACCACATAGCTCATTCCAAATAGTGAGATTTTTGCCCAAATAGGATGTACGATAATGAGATAAGTAAATCTTACCACCAAATCTCTTGTGCGATAGTCTTTTCCGTGTATTTTTGCAAAAATTGATCATTTTTGTGGAAATAGTAACCATCTTGAAATAATGGTCATTTTTTGTCATAAGAAGTGGTAACTATTTAATCAAAAGTATTAACAATTTATCAAAAAGTGATCACTTTGTATTGATTGCACCTACATCCGTGGCACAAGAGAAATTGTGGAATTCTATATCTTACACCGAGTTAGACGTGTAATTTTTTATTTTTTTTCTAAAACACGCGAAGCTCTATGACAGGCTAAAGTCGTATGCCTCAATTATAATTTATAATCACTTAAATTCAAACACTAAACAGTAATAGAGTGGAAATAAGGGTCAAATCCATGGGAATCAGACTAACTATTTATGCAAATAAAATGTAACGGAAGTCGGTCTCTAATGCAATTAGAGGTCGTAGAAACAATATGGGTGTTTAAGATTGGTTATTTTAATGAACTAAAGTAAAGACTAGTGCAAAATAAGTAGTAGAGCTAGAGATTTTAAATGTATCAAATGGATTAAAGATCTTAAAGCCAAGCATATATCAACACTTATTATCAATTGATCATCGTAAGACAGAATTAATTAATAATCTTGATTACTCAAGCATGAATGACATTATTCTAATTCTTCTTAAGCAACGTTAATTAAAACGAATCCCGTTCTTAATCAACCGTAACTACCAAAAAATCTTTACAATCCAGTTCAATATTTAATTCAATAGCAGCAGGGAAATTTGCAGAACTCGATAGAGAATAAATCAACATTCAAATATAGATTATAAAATCACAATAATGAAGAATAGAAATTAGAACATTCAAACTCACATTCGTAAATTAAGTGCTTCAATTGCTTGAATCCAAGAGGAAGATCGGTTAACATAATTTGCTTGATAATAATATAGTTTTTCAAAGTTGCAAAAAGTGTCTTCTAAAAGTATTTCTAAAGCTTATAAAGTGTGACAACCCTCGCAAATGCGGAAATATAAAACATACAAGCATGTGAAATGATATGCGGGAATACGGTATTTTAAAAACTTTTATACATGCAAGATAAATAAAACGAGGAGTGTCAAAAAATTACAAACTAAGTACGGAATATAACAAAGAGACGGAGTCTCTCAAAATGTTAGCAAAGAACAAGTGTTTAGCAAAACTAGCTAAATCGTCTAGAGGTGAAACTTCCAGGGACAATGCCCGCTAGCTCACACCCGAACCCCAAAATATCATAGCCAAAAAGTCATCCATGCAAGCAACCTGTTCATTCATGAAAAACATGAACGCCACAGTCAGTGGGGAGTAACTCCGGGTTCTCCCAGCCATATCACATCAAACGTACATATAAGGAAATACAAAAGTTAAATCATGCATATATAGATATACATGTGAGTTACAATAAGAATAGATAGGCAATCCAATATATAATGATAAGATCATGTGGAAATCAAATCCGAAACCATCATGTTATTCAAAGACTCGGGAAAGACACTCTTAGGCAACCGAATACGCTCACTAGGGCTTGCATCTCACCGTTAGCGGTATAAGATTGATAAGATTGAGACTCGACAGACAAACCAAGTCAAGTCATGCGATGATCACATAAATCCAACATATTATCATCCATTCACGAACCAAGACAATGACGGTGTCCAATCATGCAATGACCATGAACAATATCATGAAATCACGCATTCAAGAACGACACAAGACGACAACTCTCAACGGTAAATGAAACGCACTAGCACCGTGTACATGACAAGTATGATTAAAAGGCATCCACGAGATCACTTTCCTTGAACTCATACACGATCACATTTCGTATATGTAGACTAATTCCTTCTGGTAGGAACGATAAGGCTCCTAATCTAAACCTGGCCAGTTCTCGAATCACATTTTCCGATTCGATATGCGATCACGTTTCGCACCCAAAGACTCGTCTTACAAATAAAACGCCGAGTACCCACATTCTCGGTAGTCAATTCACGAAAAGGCGGAAAACGAGCTCAAGCCTCATAACTGCGGTACGCTACATGCAAATAACACCACCTCGCAAGTACACAACATTTGACGGCCAGGTCGATCAACGCATAGCGTTCAACTCCCAACAACGTCGTCGTATGCCCACTACACATGCAATTAAGCAGTAGGATACCTCTCCGTTTTGACATTCCAGCCTTACGAACGGGAAGGTAGCCAAGGGAATGAGAGTACAAAGCACAAGACAAAACCGTGCTCAAACCGTATCATTTGTAAAACCGACTCAAAGTGGGACATAGCAAAAACCGTCACAAAACTTGTGATACAAGCGAAAGAAATAACATATATTCAACACATTCATATTATAAGTCACTACGTAAAATTATACGTTAAATGAACGATCGAAATTATTATAAATGAAAACCGTAAACAAAAATCACAAGACTTTCCAGCAGGTGCCAGCCGGTCAGGCTGACCGGCTGCCGGTCCACCGGCTCAAGCTATTACCTCATACGAAAATCAACTTAAAACTTCAGTGTGTCCCAGCCGGTCAGGCTGACCGGCTGCCGGTCAACCGGCTGGGACCAAAAGGTCACTTGAAAAACAAGGGAAGAAGGGGGGTGTCTCAGCCGGTGGTCTGACCGGCTGCCGGTCGACCGGCTGAGCCCAACCTCATATTCCAAAATCACGTAAAAATGCCAAAATATACAGCAGGTGCCCCAGCCGGTGGTCTGACCGGCTGCCGGTCGACCGGCTGGGGTTCATGTACTCGAAAATGCTTTGTTTCATCCATGTTCAACATTCATCAATTATCGATTATCATTCTAACTCATCAATTCACATATGAATACTCAATAAACAACATCCATCAACAAATATACAAGTCATAAGTTTACTAACCAAAATCTAAACACGGTTTCTATCCTAGAAATCACATAAAACACGTAAATGATATCGAGTAACCCTTCACCGTTACCTTTACGCGTCTTTTATCGATTCTAAACCTTCCTAGTCTCCACCTACATACAATTAGATAATAAAAGATGAATATCATTCACCTTGAGAAAGACGGATAATTTAAAAAGTGAGAAAGACGGTAATTTTATTACCAATACGGATAGAGGAAGCTAAGAGGGGAAGAATAAGACGAACTTACGTGAATTCCAATAAGAAACGAAGGAGATACGGTGATTCAAAGATCGGAAAGTCAAGAGGGAGGCAAGTTTCTTAAGGAAGAAGAAAGGGTTTTGAGTTTGAGTTTGGGTGAATGAAAATGGGTTAAGGAGGTAGTGTGATATTTATAAAGAAAAGTCAACAAAAGTCAAAGACGACTCAAAAGTCAAGAAAACTCAGAGACGACTCAAAAGTCAAGAAAAGTCAAAGACGACTCAAAAGTCAAGAAAACTCAAAGACGACTCAAAAGTCAAGAAAAGTCAAACTCGCCTTAAGACGGGATTCTCATGGAATCTCGCGGAAATTCAAAATACGAACTCGGAAATTCTAAATTCGACTCGGAAAATTAAATTTACGATTAAAACTAAATTTCGCTGAAAAGTAACCGTAAAATATTTTCACTATAAAAAATAGGGTACATTTGCGGGTGTTACAATCACCCCACCTTTTAAAAAGTTTCGTCCTCGAAACTTGAGGGTAGAAAACAAAAGATTCAAAGACAAGAATCGGCTTTAAAAATTAACACGAAAACTTTTATACGGAAAACATTTATGAAATGAGGTTCTTCTCGAAAACAGTTTTAAGGAAATTTTTCATAAGTGCGAAACTTTATTTACGAATCACAAGAGTGCCCGTCGCGAACGAGAACTCTAATTATCCAAAAAATCAAATCAATGTCGAAATAGTAAAATCGAAAATCAAAACAAGTGTTTGTAAGTGCAAGACTAGTCACCAGACGTCTCAAATAACAGATCTAAACACCCAACCAAACACAAAATCCAAATATAAAAGCGAAAGAATTTATTTTCTCCAAAAAGAGGATACAAAGTCCATCTTTAGACTATTTTAAAAAGTTAAATTAGGAATACGATATGGAGATTTGAAGGTTTTCTCAAAGATAGAATCAAAATAAGAAGACATTATACGAACGTAGAGCGACTCGAACATCGAAATCACAAATCGCGATACTAAGAGGTACGTCCAACGAGCAAAATGGACCAAAATGGGGAAGAATTAAAGAGCAGCGGATTGAGTAAAGATCAATTTGAGGGACAAGAGAGGAATTAACCACAATACTATC
The DNA here is from genome assembly GCA_022085475.1 of Heliosperma pusillum. Lineage (NCBI taxonomy): Eukaryota > Viridiplantae > Streptophyta > Magnoliopsida > Caryophyllales > Caryophyllaceae > Heliosperma > Heliosperma pusillum. The sequence continues at coordinate 4,812 of JAIUZE010072004.1, read as the reverse complement.
TTCCATCTATGACAATTCAAATGTCGATCGCAACTCGACATCACTAACTCCACGAGTAAACTAGTCCTCAAGAGAGTGCAATATATCCTCAACATTTTCAATCATCAGATTCCTACCAAAATATTTCATAATCATGAAACTTCGAGTAACAACTCCCAATTATTCAAATTCAATTAGAATCTTCTAAGGTCCATCGCCACGGTAGACTCCACAACTAACAACCCACATGAAAATTTCATTACGAACTCTAATCTTCTTAGCTCCATCAAAACTCTTATTAGAAACCACCATCAAAATATTTATATTTAGGGAAAACATGATCGCTAACAACCCTAAGGTAAAAGAGACTGACCACGAAATCCTTTCATCCAATTTATTCCAAAACTCATTATCGTAAATCGTTAACAATGAACCTTCTCATTTTCAAAAGTTAGTTCACAAAACTTCAAGAGAGATTAGTCACAAAATCTCAATTCACTTACATTTTGCCAAACATAGGGCAATGTGACCGCAAAATAATTTATTTAACTCTTTCAACTCTCAATACATCGGTTTTCGCTTATGACAATATTCCTCAAATTTGGTCATCCAATCCCAATTTCACAAAGACAACGATACATTTAAAGACAACGATTTCCCCAAGAAATATTTAAAGAAATCACTAAAATTCTTAACCACAACTACCAACTATCATTATGCTTATTTCGATCCTCAAAAAATGATATTGCAACAACAAGCTTTCATAGTCTAAAACCACTAGGAGAGTTTTATCCTAAGGTTATCCTCAATTCCTTATAATCATCTATACATGAAACTAGTTCAATAGGGCAGGTAGGTACCATATTTGAAACTTCTTCAAAACACAACTACTAACCCTTACGTTAGCTAATAAGAAAAACTACCTCTCAAGAGAGTAGGGATAAATGAACATGATACAAGGAACATTAGGAAGCGTCACTAAAGACTACGATAAGATGAAAAAGGCGAAGGCAAAAAAGGAAAACGAGGTTGAGGAAGAGACAAAGCAGATAGTAGAGTTATGAAGATATCTGAGTAAGAAAGAAAGTACGAGCTTGTAATTTCTTAAAGATCAATCTTGACAAAAACATTCAAGAATGGAAATGAAAAGGAATGATGGCACGAGTAAGGGTTTAAGATTTAATCCACAAAGTTTCTCCTTTCATACTTAGGGTGATAGTAAAGTAACTCATCCCAAACAAAGGTCTCTTACAAGGGACCATCGTACCACAATCATCAAAGTAAGGTACGCCAAAATTCGACAAATCGACTACAACCCAATTCATCCATCCTTTCATTCATATCACACGGATTCCCAATTGCGGAATTGTAACTCAAGTATAATAACATTCCTTTAGCTCAAATATTCAACACAACCTCAAAGGTTTCTTTAATTGAAAGACTAACAAATACTCTCTCATACTCGGCCATTTTCAAGTCTATAGCCCACGAGTTCATTATTATCAAAGTACAACATCAAGCCAAACATCATCATAAACATCCCAAGGTATTTCCATCCTAGATCACAACATCGAATCTCTCTCATATCTATAATCCTCAAGTAATATGGTTCAACTTACAACGAAACCTTACTACTCCAAACGAGTCTCCGATACCATAAGATAAGATCATATCTTTAAATCCAAGAACTATAGCCAAATGCTTTTCCACCAAGCCTATACTCACAAACACACAATAGGAAGCCATGCACAAGAAGTCGCGTAACCTCAAAAGTATTTCGCACCTCAAGATATCATTTAAAGCTTCTCATTTACACCACTTAGACATATCATAAGTATGGTCTTCAAAACAATACTACACTTTTAAGTCCAAAAGATTAAATTATTAATGAGTTAAGAAATCCTAGCCAACTCATTCAACTTACACCATCGAATATCATGAAATATTTACATACAAGTCATGACAAGCATTTATACACTAAAATCATCAAACATATTTTACCATACTTTCCTCAAGGATACCAACTCTCACCACCATAGGGTGAAATTAGGTCTATACCATTTTCCTCAAATCACAAATTCATTCTAACAAATACTAATAGTCCACAAAGTCTAAAATTCTTCCAACCAAATACAATATGCCACAAACAAAAGAGTATGGCACCACAAAGATGTTACAAGAGGAAGGTAAGGATACCAATGGTAAAATGGAGGAACTATCAAGAGTAATTTCCAAGAGGCAAACAAGTTGGAAGAGAAAGAAGCACCAAGATAGAAGGAAGAGAGCATAAGACAATAAGGACGAGAGAATTCATAGATGAGGAAGAAATACACTTCAATTAGGCTCGTCAATCTTCAAATCTTCGGTAGAGGATACTTCTTCTAGGTAACACAATGATCCACCTTAAGACGGTAGATACAAACAAACATAACATCACTCAAAACAATCAACAAACAAGTTAGAACCTAACAAACATCAAGTACACCAAGACTACCAAGTAAAGTCCTTAATTTCTACCCATCTCTCATTTATTATTCCAAGGTCAAGTAGTTTAAGTTAGGGTTCACGTGTGTGCGTCGGGAGCGATAAAAGCTCTGATACCAACTGTGACAACCCTCGCGAATGCGGAAATATAAAACATACAAGCATGTGAAATGATATGCGGAAATACGGTATTTTAAAAACTTTTATACATGCAAGATAAATAAAACGAGGAGTGTCAAAATATTACAAACTAAGTACGGAATATAACAAAGAGACGGAGTCTCTCAAAATGTTAACAAAGAACAAGTGTTTAGCAAACTAGCTAATTAACTACTAGAGGTTAATCTTCCAGGGACAACGCCCGGTAGCTCACACCCGAACCCAAAATAGCATAAGCAAAAAGCCATCCATGCAAGCAACCTGTTCATTCATGAAAAAAATGAACGCCACAATCAGTGGGGAGTAACTCCGGGTTCTCCCAGCCATATCACATTAAACGTACATATAAGGAAATACAAAAGTAAAATCATGCATATATGAATATACATGTGAGTTACAGTAAGAATAGATAGGCAATCATATATATAATGATAAGATCATGTGGAAATCAAATCCGAAACCATCATGTTATTCAAAGACTCGGGAAAGACACTCTTAGACAACCGAATACGCTCACTAGGGCTTGCATCTCACCGTTAGCGGTATAAGTTTGATAAGATTGAGACTCGACAGACAAACCAAGTCAAGTCATGCGATGATCACAATAAATCCAACATATTATCATCAATTCACGAACCAAGACATTGACGGTGTCCAATCATGCAATGACCATGAATAATATCATGAAATCACGCATTCAAAGAACGACGACACAAAGACGACATCTCTCACGGTAAATGAAACGCACTAGCACCGTGTACATGGCAAGTATGATTAAAAGGCATCCACGGGATAAGACGTTTCCCTGAACGCATACACGATTCAATTCATTTCGTAGATGTAGACTAATTTCCTCCTGGTAGAACGACGATATAAATACCCGGTCCTAGTCTAAATCTGGCCAGAATCCCGAAATCACATTTTCCGGTTCGACATGTGATAAACGTTTAGCATCCAAGACTCGGTCATACAAAGAAGCCGACTACCCCAAATTCGGTCGATATAATGCACGAAAGAGGCGGAAAAGAGCACAAGCCTCATAACAAGCGGTACGCTACATGCAAATAACACCACCTCGCAAGTACACAACATTTGACGGCCGGGTCGATCAACGCAATGCGTTCGCCTTCCAACAACGTCGTCGTATGCCCACTAACACATGCAATTAAGCAGTAGGATACCTCCCCGTTCCGACATTCCAGCCTTACAAACGTGGAGGTAGCCAAGGGAATGAGAGTACAAAGCACAAGACAAAAATAGTGCTCAAACCGTATCATTTGTAAAAACCGACTCAAAGTGGGAACATACCAAAAACCGTCACAAAACATGAGAATATGGCATTATATAAATGTAAATATGATAAACATGAATCAATACATGATACATAAGCATTAGACCAAGTTTAAGAAGCATAATAAATAGGAAACATAGATCTTATCTCAAAACAACAAGTTTGGAAACTAACTAAAACAAGGGTCCACTTCAAACTGTCATAACTAGAGTTATAGATATGCAAATGCAGAAATTCCAAGTTGAGGTGATAGCTTATCCTCTTACGGTTCCAACAATAGGTCACAAGCCCAAAACAAGCAAGTAACGAAGGAAATATGATCATTTTACGAAAAGGGGTCAGTGCAGTGAAACTGCACAAGTCACGACCGTGACTTGTATTTCACGCCCGTGAAACTCTCTGTTACGCAAGTAAAACTCCAATTTGTTCTAAACTCAACCATCATCAACTAATATCATAAATCATCACTTCTCATATCAATTCTCAACAAACAACAAGTATCATCATCAACAAACATCAACTAACCACAATCACCATCAATAACATGAATCCTAAGCTTTCTAATCGTATTCTAAATACGAATTCTAACATAGAAGCATGTAAAACACGTAAATGATATCGAGTAACCCTTCACCGTTACCTTTTCGCGTCTTTAATCGATTTCTAAACCTTCCTAGTCTCCACCTACATACAATTAGATAATAAAAGATGAATATCATTCACCTTGAGAAAGACGGATAATTTAAAAAGCGAGAAAGACGGTAATTTTATTAGCAATACGGATAGAGGAAGCTAAGAGGGGAAGAATAAGACGAACCTAGATGAATTTGAGCAAGAAATGAAAGCGTAGCGATGATTCGAAGATGGATCAAATATGGAGGCTAGGGATTTGGGGTTTA
>JAIUZE010072002.1:0-12798 GCA_022085475.1 Heliosperma pusillum | reverse complement strand
TGCTTTATATGTTAGAAATCGTATTTAGAATACGATTAGAAGCTTAGGAATCATGTTATGATTTATGATGGTTGTTGTTTGATGATTGTTGATGATGAATATTGCTTGTTGATAATTATTAGAAGTGAATTAGGAGAATTGAAAATGATAGGATTGGTGTTGGTGGTTCTCGGGTAGAATGGGGTTCCTGGCCGAAGGACCGGCAGCCGGTCTAGTGCCCGGCTGGCAATTTCCTGCACCGACCCTTTTTCGTAGAATGATCATAACTTCTTTGTTACTTGCTTGTTTTGAGCTTGTGACCACTCGTTGGAACCGTAAGAGGATAAGCTATCACCTCGACTTGGAATTTCTGCATTCCCATGTCTAGAACTCTAGTTATGACTGTTTGAAGTAGACCCTTGTTTTGATAGTTTCCAAACTTGTGATTTTTGTGATTTTTAGTGTTGTGCTCCGAGCCGGGGTACCGGCCGCCTCCCTCCACCCCGGCCTGGAATACATCAGTAAGTGAAGTTGGATTTTGGAGTTGTGCTCTGTGCCGGTCTACCGGCCGCCGGTCTACTGACCGGCCTAGACTACATTTCTCTGTTTTTGTGATTTTTGGATTTTTGCCCTGTGTTCTGAGCCGGCCTACCGGCCGCCGGTCTGTTGCCCGGCCTGGAACACGGCTGTATGCATTTCCTTTATTTTTTTAAAAACTCGTAATTTATAATAGTTCGCATGATCGGTTTATCGTATAATTTTACGTAATGTCTTATAATATTCATATTTTGGATATATGATATCTCTTTCGCATGTATCACATGTTTTGTGACGTTTTTCGATATGTTCCCACTTTGAGTCGGTTTTTACAAATGAGTCGGTTTGAGCACTATTTGGTCTTGTGCTTTGTATTCCCATTCCCTTGGCTACCTTCCCGTTCGTAAGGCTGGAATGTCGGAACGGAGAGGTATCCTACTGCTTAAATGCATGTGTTAGTGGGCATACAACGACGTTGTTGGGAGTTGAACGCTATGCGTTGTTCGACCCGGCCGTCAAATGTTGTGTACTTGCGAGGTGGTGTTATTTGCATGTAGCGTACCGCATGTTATGAGGCGTGAGCTGTTTTTCCGCCTCTTTCGTGAATTGATCTACCGAATTTGGGGTACTCGGCGTCATGTGTAAGACCGAGTCTTGGGTGCGAAACGTTTTATCGCACGTCGAATCGGAAAACGTTATATTCCGAGATCCTGGCCAGGTTTAGACTAGTACCGTATTATTATCGTCGTGCTACCAGGAGGAAAATAGTCTACATAGGCGAAATGTAAGCATCGCGTATGAGTTCAGGGGAATGCTTATCCCGTGGATGCCTTTTAATCATACTTGCCATGTACACGATGCTAGTGCGTTTCATTTCCCGTGAGAGTTGTCGTCTTGTGTCGTCTTTGAATGCGTGATTTCATGATATTGTTCATGGTCATTGCATGATTGGGCACCGTCAATGTCTTGGTTCGTGAATGGATGATAATATGTTTGGGTTATTATGTGATCAATCGCATGACTTGACTTGGTTTGTCTGTCGAGTCTCCATCTAATCTACAATCTTAACCGCTAAAACGGGAAGGCAAGCCTTTGAGCGTATCGGTTGCCCCATAAGTGTCTTTTCTCCCGCTTCCCCGAGTCTTTGAATAACATGATGGTTACGGTTTTGATTTCTATATGATATTATCGTCATATCTCGTATTGCCTATCTATTCTTATCGCATTTCACATGGATGTATATATATGCATGCTCTACTTTTGTATTTCCTTGTATGTACGTTTGATGTGATATGGCTGGGAGAACCCGAAGTTACTCCCCACTGACTGTGGCGTTCATGTTTTTCATGAATGAACAGGTTGCTTGCTTGGATGACTTTTTGGATATGATGTTTTGGGGGTTCGGGTGTGAGCTAGCGGGCGTTGTCCCTGGAAGATTAACCTCTAGACGATTTTAGCTTATTTGCTAAACACTTGTTCTTTGTTAACATTTTGAGAGACTCCGTCTCTTTGTTATTTTCCGCACTTAGTTGTAATATTTTGACACTCCTCGCTTTATTTAATTTGCATGTATAAAAGTTTTTAAAAAACTACCTATTTCCGCAATATAATTCACATGCTTGTTTGTTTATCATTTCCGCATTCGCGAGGGTTGTCACAACCGTCATACGACAATAAAGTCTAACTAACTCTAGTCAGCTGAGCGTTATCGATTTACGTTACTCAACTAACGTGGAGTATCAAAATATACTAATCATGCCACGTATATTCCAAATGAGATTTATTATATAAATGCACTATTGTGAATGACACTTACTCCAACACTAAGGTCAGTCACGGTCGGGACCAAATCCGTCCCGGCCGGTACTGGGCTTGTCCTGGTCGGAATGGGCTTGTCCTAGCCAGTTCGGGCATGGGAAGAAGAAGAGACTTGGCATGTAGTCTGTCCCGGTCGGGTTGGGGCATGTCCTGTCCTGTACAGCCCTTGTTCCGGTTCGGAAAACTCTAGGGACGGGCATGGGACGACTTGTTTGAAGGGGTTTTGTTCCTTAACTCGTTCCAACGAGTTTCTGCACTAAAAGAAAGTAAATAAGCACCAATATAAACATGTGTAGATACATCCAATTCAAAGTAACCACAAAGATGAAATATGAACATATAAGCATGTAATTCATGACAAGGTTAATAGTTTATCCAACATAACATTCCCATAAAGCATCCAACAACATGAAATTGTCCTAATCATTGCTATTTGGTTAGTAATTTATTATTTAAAACACTTAAAGATGTCATATCGAGTAACCCGTCAACATTACTTTGATTAGCACTTCCAATCATCGATTCCCAAGCTAACCATCAACCCACACTAATTCGTTGATCCAAAATATTCAAAATACATCTTTTTCCGACAAATAATAAGACTAGAAGGTATGACCGAAATCAAGCCATAAGTGACTTAAAAGAGGAAACATGCTAAAACCGTCACTAAACATGTGATCAAATCATGTGAGCTATCATATAGTCTAAATATGAATAGTTAATGTCATTACGTAAGTTTATAATACAAATAAACCATACAAACCATTCCATGTGAAGAACTAGGGAAGAAAAGGAGAAAGAGAGGTGCAGGGGGTCCCAGCCAGTTAGAAGGATCGGCGGCCGGGTACCCGCCTGGGCACCACACCTAACCGAACAACAACAAACAACATGGAGGGAGTTCCACCCGGTGGGTGTGTCCGGCGGCCAGCGACCTGACTGGGACACATAGGCTAATGTGAAAACAAAGAAAGGAAAGAGAAGGGGGGTGTGACAACCCTCCAAAATGCGGAAATATAAAACATACAAGCATGTGAATTATATAGCGGAAATAGGTAGTTTTAAAAACTTTTATACATGCAAGTTATATAAAACGAGGAGTGTCAAAATATTACAACTAAATACGGAAATACAACAAAGAGACGGGGTCTCTTAAAATGTTAGCAAAGAACAAGTGTTTAGCAACACTAGCTAAATCGTCTAGAGGTGAAACTTCCAGGGGCAACGCCCGCTAGCTCACACCCGAACCCCAAAATATCATATCCAAAAAGTCATCCAAAGCAAGCAACATGTTCATCCAGGCCGGGCAGGGGACCGGTGGCCGGTGGGCCGGCTCAGAACACAGGCAAAATTTCAAAAACAGAGAAAAGAGGTCTGGGCCGGTCGGTGGACCGGCGGCCGGTCGACCGGCACAGAACATCACACCAAAACTCAAAACTTCACTACTGATGTGTTCCAGGCCGGTGGGTTGACCGGTGGCCGGTGGGCCGGCCTGGAGCACCTCTTCATGCAAAACCAAGTTTCCAAAATGAGTTACTGGAGTGTTCTCAGCCGGTGGTCAGACCGGCGGCCGGTCGACCGGCTGGGAACACCCCTTTATCCGTGAGCTTCCAAAGCTTAACCAATTCAATCCAAAACTTATATATACTTCTAATAATCATCAACAATCAATATATATCATCAATATTCATCATATAACATCATTTACTATTCATAGCATGAATCCTAATCTTCCTCATCGTAATCTAATACGATTTTCTAGCATATAAACATGTAAAACACGTAAGTGATACCGAGTAACCCTTCACCGTTACCTTTAAGCGTCTCTACTAGTCGTCAAGCTCCTCTTCTATAAGGAAATAGTCTTTGTCGGGATCTTGGAGGTCACCACCTACAAATAGATCGTAAAAAGATGAATAAATTTCATCTTGAGAAAGACGGAAAGCTTGAAAAGCGAGAAAGACGATACTTTTAATATCAATACGGATAGAGGAAGGTTAGGGAAGAAGAATAAGATGAACTTACGCAAATTCTATCAAGTAACGAAGAAGTTACAATGATTCAAAGATCGAAAAATGGATGGAAACAAGGGTTTGGGATTTCTTATGAAGGAAGAAATGTGTTTGTTTGATTTTGTGTTTGTGTAGGAAAAATAGGTTAAGGAGTATGAGTATAAGTAAGGAAAAAGTCAACTAAAAGTCAAAGACGGTTTCCAAAGTCAAGAAAGTCAAACTCGACTCAATAGTCAAGAAAAGTCAAACTCGTCTTAAGACGGGATTTTCATGGAATCTCGCAGAAATTCCAAATACGAACTCGGAAATTCTAAATTCGACTCGAAACTTTAAATTCTAAATTAAAATTTAAATTCGCTGAAAAGATTTCGTAAAATATTTCTACTAGAAAAATAGGGTACATTTCCGGGTGTTACAATCACCCCACCTTTTAAAAAGTTTCGTCCTCGAAACTTGAGAGTAGAAAATAAAAGTATCAAGTACAAAAATCGGGTTTCAAAATTAATACGAAAACTTTTATAAGGGACACATTTATGAAATGATGTTCTTCTCGAAAACGTTTTAAGTAAATTTTTCATAAGTGAGAAACTTTCTTTACGAATCACAAGAGTGCCCGTCATGAACGAGAACTCTAGCTATCAAAAATTTAATCAATGCCGAAATAGTGAAATCGAAAATCAAAACAGGTGTTAGTAAGTGTCAGACTAGTCACCAGACGTCTCCAATAACAGATCTAAACACCCAACTAAACACAAAATCTAAATATAAAAGGGAAGAAATCTATTTTCTCCAAAAGAGGGTACACAAATCATGTTTAGACTATTTTAAAAAGTTAAATTAGGATTACGATATGGAGATTTGAAAGTTTTCTCAAGGATAGAATCAAAATAAGGAGACAATACCCGAACGTAGAGCGATTCGAACATCGAAATCACAAATCGAGATACTAAGAGATACGTCCACACGAATAAAATGGACTAGAAAGGGGAAGGATTGACAAGTAGCGGATTGAGTAAGGATCAATGAGAGGGAAAAGAGAGAGGAATGAACCACATTACTATCTTCCATCTATGAAAAATTCAAATGTCGATCGCAACTCGACCTTACTAACCGCACAAGTAAACTAGTCCTCAAGAGAGTGCAAAAATATCTTCAACATTTTCAATCATCATATTCCTACTAAAATATTTCATAACCATAAACTTCGAGTAACAACTTCCAATTATTCAACTTCAATTAGAATCTTCTAAGGTTCATCGGTATGGTAGACTCCACAACTAACAACCAACATAAAAATTTCACTACGCACTTTAATCTTCTTAGCTCCATTAAAACTCTTACTAGAAACTATCAACAAAATATTTATCTATTCAAACATGATCGCTAACCACCACCAAGTAAAGGACTTACCATGAAATCCTTTAATCCAATTTACTTCAAACTCATTATCCTAAATTTACAAGGACTTTTTCATCCCCAAAAGTCAAAACATAATTCCTCAAGCAAAGGATGAGTACAAATTCCAAATCATACCTATTGCCAATCACAGGGCGATACGTCAATTAATCAAATCATCTAGCTCATCAAAACTCAAAATGTATCGGTCTTTGCTTATGAAAATTTTCTTCGAGATTGGTCACCAAGTCCAAATTCCATAAAGTAAACATTCTTGCTAGGGTCCAACAAATAAGGGTAATAAACTCTCAAGTAATCTTTAAAGCAACCACTATAATCCTTAACAACAACAAACTATCATTACGATCTATTCGATCCTCAAGGTGATATTACAATATCAAGATTCAAAGTCTAAAACCACCAAGAGAGGTTCAACCTACTTATCCTCAATTCCTTATAGTCAATTAAACATGAATCAAGCTCCATAGGATGGGTAAGTACCATACTTAGCGCATCATCAAAATACAACCACTAACTCCTTACATTAGCTAAAGAGAAAACCACCTCACATGAGATTATGGAAGACGGACATGATACTTATGAACGCTAGGAGGCATCATTCAAGGACTACGATCTGATGGAAAAGATGAAAGCGGAGAAGGAAAATGAAATTGATCTAAGGAAAAGAACCTACCAGTCACGATCTCCGGGGAAGCAACGGCTTTGGCTCGCCTGAGTACATAGCTGGATCCTTTAGCTCTGGCACCGGTTGCGGAAGTCTGACGATTGGGACATTCACGAATGAGATGTCCAGGCTTCTTGCAGAAAAAGCAAAAGAGGGAACTATCATAGCATCCTACTCCCGGGTGAAAGGGTTTCCTACAACTGTCACAAAATCGACTTCGAGCTTGAGCTTGAAGGGGAGCATTGAAACGTCTCTGGTTAGCATAGGTATTAGAGGAAGAGGGAGAGAAAGGTCTTTTGTCATGGAAGTTTGACCTTGGATTGAAAGAGGAAAAAGGAGATGGACTCTTCATCTTCGTCCCATCACTAAAGGTCTTCATGGAGTCCTCGGCCCTAAGGGCATCGCCATACAATTCTCCGAAAGATGTAGAGCTCCTCCTTACTTTGCTTTGGAGCAAAGCAATAAGCTTATTACGATAGTAAAAAGCTCGATCTTCATCATCCTTGATGAGTCCTGGCGCAAAGCGAGCAAGCTGGTTGAATTGGGTGGTGAAGTCTTGGGTCAACAAATCACCTTGCTTGAAATCGATGAATTCTCTGAGTCTTTGCTGCTTGAGCTTCATGGGTAAAAATCGATCCTCAAGAAGAGACTTGAAACATTCCCACTCGAAATTGATTTCAAGAATAGCGGTGGGATTGGAAATAGACCACCAGTAGTCTGCCTCCTTTACAAGGAAGACCTGAGCAATCCTTACCTTGTCCTCTTCAAGGACTTGGTAATAGTCGAATTGGTTCTCCATCTCTCGAAACCATTCCGAGAGCTCGGTAGGGTCCGGTTCACCACCATAAGGCGTAATATTGCTCCTAGCAATTTGGCTAGCCACCCAATCATAGCCTCCTTGGCAATAGTCTTCCCTATGAGGAGGGACTTGGTTGGCACTAACAACGTTCTCTTCTACACGAGGTCTAACCATCTTCATAAGAAACAAAAACAAATTAAGTTACTCCTATCAATTAACATATACAAATAGACTACCAAATAAATCCTTAACTTCTAACTAACTCTCATTTATTATTTCAAGGTCAAGTAGTTTAATTTTAGGGTTCACGTGTGTGCGTCAGGAGCGATAAAGCTCTGATACCAACTGTGACAACCCTCGCGAATGCGGAAATATAAAACGTACAAGCATGTGAATTATAAGCGGAAATAGGTAGTTTTTAAAAACTTTTATACATGCAAGTTATATAAAACGAGGAGTGTCAAAATATAACAACTAAGTGCGGAAAATAACAAAGAGACGGAGTCTCTCCAAATGTTAACAAAGAACAAGTGTTTAGCAAAACTAGCTAAAATCGTCTAGAGGTGAAACTTCCAGGGACAACGCCCGCTAGCTCACACCCGAACCCCAAAACATCATATCCAAAAAGGCATCCAAGCAAGCAACCTGTTCATTCATGAAAAACATGAACGCCACAGTCAGTGGGGAGTAACTCCGAGTTCTCCCAGCCATATCACATTAAACGTACATATAAGGAAATACAAAAGTGAAATCATGCATATATAGATATCCATGTGAGTTACGATAAGAATAAATAGGCAATCCAATATATAATGATAAGCTCATATGGAAATCAAATTTAGGAACCATCATGTTATTCAAGACTCGGGGAAGACACTCTTAGGCAACCGAATACGCTCACTAGGGCTTACATCTCACCGTTAGCGGTATAAGTTTGATAAGATTGAGACTCGACAAACAAACCATGCCCAGTCATTCAATGATCAATCATATAATCATTCATGTAATCATACCAATATATTGACAACATCTCTCACGGTAAATGAAACGCACTAGCATCGTGTACAATAGCAAGACAAGCCAATGGAAGCTCACGGAATCAGACATTTTCCGGAACCGTATACGATAAGACGTTTCGTATACTCATGACCTAGACAATCAAGTTCACGGGATAAGACGTTTCCCGGAATCATGTACGATAAGACGTTTCGTACACACAAGACTCTAATCCTCTCGGTAGGACGACGATAATAATACGATCCTAGTCTAAACCTGGCCAGACTCTCGGAATAAGACATGTTCCGATTCGACATGTGGTAAGACGTTCCACATCCAAGACACGGACTTACAATAAATATGCCGAGTACCCCAAATTCGGTAGATCAATTCACGAAAGAGGCGGAAAGAGATCTATAGTCAAAAGTCAAGCTATTACGCTACATGCAATAACACCACCTCGCAAGTATACAACATTTGACGGTCGGGTCGACCAACGCATTGCGTTCGCCTCCTAACAACGTCGTCATATCCCCACTAAACATGCATACAAGCATCAAGGATACACCCCATCGCTCCGACATTCCAGTCTAACGAGTATAAGGTGTAGCCGGGAAATGAGAGTTCATAGCACCAATTCATTGGTGCTCAAATCATAACATATGTAAAACCGACTCAAAAGAGGGATATATCGAAAACCGTCACGAAACATGTGATACAAGCGAATGAAATATCATATATTCAAAACATTCATATTATAAGTCGTTACGTAAAATTATACGATAAACGAACGATTAGAATTATCATAAATGAAAACCGTAATCAAAATCACAAACAAAGTCCAGCAGGAGCCAGCCGGTCAGGCTGGCCGGCTGCCGGTCCACCGGCTCAGGCCAAACAACATATGAAAAACCAATGACAAATGTCAGTGTGTCCCAGCCGGTCAGGTCGACCGGCTGCCGGTCGACCGGCTGGGATCAATGGGTCTTTTGAAAAACAAAGGAAGGAAGGGGGTGTCTCAGCCGGTGGTCTGACCGGCTGCCGGTCGACCGGCTGAGCCCAACCTCATATTCCAAAATCACGTAAAAATGCCAAAATATACAGCCACTGCCCCAGTCGGTGGTCTGACCGGCTGCCGGTCGACCGGCTGAGGTCAGTAGTACACGAAAATGCCTTGTTTCCTCAAAGTCGACTTTTGATAATAATCGACTATCATTCTAATTCATCAATACTCATGTGAATACTCAATAAACAACATCCATCAACAATAATACAAATCATAAGCTTACTAACTATAATCTAAACATGGTTTCTATCCTAGAAATCACATAAAACACGTAAATGATACCGAGTAACCCTTCACCGTTACCTTTAAGCGTCTTTACTAATCGTCAAGCTCCTCTTCAATAAGGAAATAGTCTTTGTCGGATCTTGGAGGTCACCACCTACATAAAGATCATAAAAGATGAATGAAATTCATCTTGAGAAAGACGGAAAGATTGAAAAGCGAGAAAGACGATGATTTTAATATCAATACGGATAGAGGAAGGTTAGGGAAGAAGAATAAGACGAACTTACGTGAATTCTATCGAGTAACGAAGAAGTTACGACGATTCTAAGATCGATATCAAAGAGGAGAAGATGAGATTTCTTAGAGAGGAAGAAAAGTCGTGTTTGATTTGTGTTGAAAGAAATATTAGGTTAAGGAGTAGTGTGGGTTATGAAGGAAAAAGTCAAAGACGGTTTCCAAAGTCAAGAAAGTCAAACTCGACTCAAAAGTCAAGAAAAGTCAAACTCGACTTAAGACGGGATTTTCATGGAATTTCTCGGAAATTCCAAATACGAACTCGGAAATTCTAAATTCGACTCGAAACATAAAATTATTATTTAAAACTTAAATTTACTGAAACATTTTCGTAAAATATTTCTACTAGAAAAATAGGGTACATTTCCGGGTGTTACAAGTTCATAGAAGGATAAAATATTTGTCATTTGTTCGTATAAAATAAATATCAACGGAAAATAAACATTCATTGCTTAAATATAATTTACTTGTAAAACAATTTTAACAAGTCACTCAAATAATGACCCCTCACGAAATTATATAAGTGAGTCCAAGACCCATATTTAGACAAAAATAGTCATCGCATGCTACCTTTATCTAAAAATGGTAAGTCAATACTTGACTAATTCTACACTTAGAACTCTTGGTTGACGGATTTCTGTTAAATCCATCTCCTAGTCCCAAGATAACGCTTATCTCAGTGAGTCCAATCCAATTTTGGCTTGTGATCGTATCACCCTACTTACCCGAGGTAAAAAGGGACCCACGAGCGTGGTAGCCCTAATGAACACGGGGTTCATAGGTGCTTCAATTGGTAAGGCTAAATCTCAATTTTTTTTATTTTTTTTTATTTTTTTTAAGTTATGTGAGAGGTCTTGTCAATTTTGTTATTAATTCCCTATAAGCGAACTAAGTCGGTGAATTTTGAATAACTTTGAATTGACAATCGAGAAATAAAAATGCATGTTGGCGATTTTGGCATGTGCGATAAAACATAAAGCAAGCAAATAATAAATCCTAGTATGGCCACCTAGCTAATCTTATTAACTAGCAGATTACAAAATCGGAAACCAACTCCTTGGCCCCTTGCCTGATGCCTCATCATGGCAACGTCTTTTGGAACACCGACTTCGGGATTCTCCGTCTTCATAATAATTAATTACAAAAAGATACAAATAAAATTCCTATTATACATTTGATCTAAAAATGAAATTAAATTATTACAAACGGCGATACGAGATCGCAAATATAATTACAACTGAATCGGTATTCCTTTACAATACGGGTAATACCGATTAAAATAATCTAGGCCATACTAGGTACAATTTGCATTAAAATTAAATAAATGACATTCATTCATTCAAAAATAACAACATAAATAAAATGCTGTAAGAAATCATGCCAAAATCGCCCTTAACACTTATCATGGTCATTCTAGCTCGGTTTTATGGATTATATCGATTTTTAACCATTAAAAATCAATAATCAACACTTAAATTGTATTTAAGCTCAAACTAATTATCTAAACTGATTTAGAACTCAAACTTAGTCCCCACTAACTTTGTTTGTATTTAATTAGTTCGAATTGATCGTATTTGCTAAATATAGAGGTTTAATCATAACATTTATGAAGTAAACCCAAAATAAAATATAAAACTCATAAAAATATGAAACCAAAATTTTTTACATTCTGGAACATTTCCACAAACTTTAAAAACCAGAAACATTTACCTAAAATTTTTGAATATATTTTATGAACAAATAACTTAATATTCAACGGTTTTATCAAATAAAAACCATTAAATATAGTAAAATAGTGAAAAAAATTATAAACTTTCACCAAGATGATATAAATCAGATTATAAAATGTACCAAAAATTTTCAAGACCAGAAAAGGACGTATCAATTTTATGATCATAATAATCTCACTTTATTGACTTTTATCTTATAAAAATCAATCATCATGCAAAACTTAATTAAAAGTCACGAAATTTTACATTCAGTATGTACAACATGCATGTGAGATCATATCAAAATTTCATGGCCAGAATCAACATGCAACTATTTTTAGTTAACTTTTAACACAAAATATGCATATTAACATGATTTAAAGGCCATAAATCAATATAAATAGCAAATTAATCCATAAAATCACCAAATTTGACCACAACTGTTTTGAGGTCAGTAGGTATGCATGAAAATCAAAAATTTCGTGCAAACCAACTTTTAACACAAATTTTCAATTTTACCCAAGTTATCGTATAACTCGATTTTAATGCTTAAAATCGACATGCATGTAACAATTGAGCTCTGATACCACATGTGAGTCCTCGACCTCTAATTAGACTCCTCTAATTAGTTCATTAAATTACATTAACTTAATGATTTAGGATCTAGTTATCATGCATGCAAATATAAAAGCATAAATATAAAGATAAGATGAATTTCCTTACAATGGAAATTTTCGGTCCAATATGGGCACAATAAGAACTCCTTCTTATTGTTCTTGAGCATGTATTTAGTTGATGATCCTCTATAAAATAACCTCCAAAGTTGAAGGTCTCCTTCTTGTTGCACCCAAGATTAAACCCAAATAATCTAAACTTATTATTAACTAGATAATAAGTGAAGATAAATACTACTAATATTATTGTATTATTACTCTAGTAATACTTAGAGAATATTAGTATTTAGGAGAGTTGTAGAGAGAAGAGGTTTTAGTAAGAAGTATGGCAAAAACAAGTGAATGAATTAGTTGAGAAAAATGAGCAACCATCATGCTCTTTAAGGAGCACATGGCCGGCACATCTAACACCAACAAGGGTGATTTTTCTCCTTATTTTATTCACATGCAAAAGCTTGAGTGTGGGATGGAAATTGATAATGATCATGTGTCATAACATGTCATTATGAAATGGTGGAGTGTAGAATTGGTAGAGTAAAATCACTAATGATTTTATCTACTCAAAACCGGTCCACTTGTGTCCATAATGAACCATTTTGATTTTTGATATTT
>JAIUZE010072001.1:0-19340 GCA_022085475.1 Heliosperma pusillum | reverse complement strand
TTTTAGAAGGTGAGATGCAAGACGGCTAGATTGATAAGTTGGATTACCGATTGTTAACTGATTCACATGGATTACGTGTTGATTAGGGTTTGAGTGTATCATGGCCATGTTTCTGAGAGGAACATCTGAGCTAGCGCATACCAGCTTCCCTACCTCGAGTTATAGTGTTTTATAGCGGTTTCACATGATAGCTCAAATGCCTAGGTTATTTGTTAGTTATCGGTTTCATAACATGAAAAGCATATCATATATGGTTAAGTTTTGTATTTTCCATATACATTGCTTTTATGTTATTCATGTTTCATTAAACTCGACATTTCGTGGCTGGGAGAACTCGGAGTTACTCCCCACTGACTGTGGCTTCCGTGTTTATATTTAATGCGGTCGAACAGGTGGTGAATGCAGATTTGGGGTACATTGACGAGCTAGCGAGCGAAGTATTTACCTTGGACCTATATTCGGTTCATAGTTTGTACATTATTGTACACTCTTTTATTTCCGTATTTATACGGGAGATATGTCTCCCGTCTTGTATATTTCTTTTGTATAACATTGTTTCCGTTTTGTAATGACCTTTTTATTTCAGACACCTTCATTATGTATTTAAATTATTTTTTTTCTTTCCGCAAAGTTGAGGGTGTCACACATATGATAGGTTATATGTTAGTTAATTGTTTCATAACATGAAAAGCATATCTTATATGTTTAAGTTTTGTATTTTCCATATACATTGCTTTTATGTTATTCATGTTTCATTAAACTCGACATTTCGTGGCTGGGAGAACTCGGGGTTACTCCCCACTGACTGTGGCTTCCGTGTTTATATTTAATGCGGTCGAACAGGTGGTGATGCATATTTTGGGGTACATTGACAAACTAGCGAGCGAAGTATTTACCTTGGACCTATATTCGGTTCTTAGATTGTATATTATTATACACTCGTTTATTTCGTATTTATACGGGAGATATGTCTCCCGTATTGTATAATTTTTATGTATAATATTATTTCCGTTTTGTAATGACCCTTTTTATTTATGACACCTTCGTTATGTATTTAAATTATTTTTTTTCTTTCCGCAAATTTGAGGGTGTCACATGGAGACTTTCTAGACCCCGACAAAGATTACTATCAAGTGGAGGAAGGCTTAGAAATCGTTTAAAGATGCATAAAGGTAACGGTGAAGGATTACACGATATCATTTATGTGTTTTACGTGTTTTCCATGTTACGAATCGTATTTAGAATATGACTAGTAAGCTTAGAAATTGTGTTGATGATGATACTTGTTGTTTGTTGAGAATTGATATGAGAATTGATGATTTATGATAATAGTTGATGATGGTTGAGTTTAGAACAAAATGGAGATGTCTTGACCCAAGTCACGGTCGTGAAACTCATGGCACGAGCGTGAAATGAGTGGCTGACCAAATAGCCTTGCGTAACAGACAGTTTCACGAGCGTGAAATACAACTCACGGTCGTGACGACTGCAGTTTCACTGCACTGACTCCTTTTCGTAAAATGATCATATCTCCTTCGTACTTGCTTGTTTTGGGCTTGTGACCTCCCGTTGGAACCGTAAGAGGATAATCTATCTCCTTCATTTGGAATTTCTGCATTTGGATGTCTAGAACTCTAGTTATGACCGTTTTAAGTGGACCCTTGTTTTAGTTGGTTTCCAAACACGTTGTTTTGGAGAGGGGATCTATGTTTCTTATTTATTATGCTTCATAAACTTATTCTAATGCTTATGTATCATGTATTGACTCATTTTGATCATAGTTAAACTTATATAATTCCCTATTCTCATGTTTTGTGACGGTTTTTGGTATGTCCCACTTTGAGTCGGTTTTACACAAGTTACGGTTTGAGCACTAATTTTCTATGTGCTATGTACTCTCATTCCCTTGGCTATCTCCACGTTCGTAAGGCTGGAATGTCGGAACGGGGAGTCTATCTTTACTGCTTAATTGCATGTGTTAGTGGGCATATGACGACGTTGTTGGGAGGCGAACGCTTTGCGTTGATCGACCCGACCGTCAAATGTTGTATACTTGCGAGGTGGTGTCATTTGCATGTAGCGTGCCGCTTGTTATGAGGCTTGTGCTCTTTTCCGCCTCTTTCGTGAAGGTTGACCGAATTTGGGGTACTCGGCGTCTATGATTGACCGAGCCTTGGATGTGGACCGTATTATTATCCCGAGAGTCTGGCCAGGTTTAGACTAGGACCGTATTATTATCGTCGTCCTACCAGGAGGAAATTAGTCTACATATACGAAATGTAGCATCGTGTATGCGTTCAGGGAAATGTCTTATCCCGTGGATGCCTTTTAATCATACTTGCCATGTACACGGTGCTAGTGCGTTTCATTTACCATGAGAGATGTCGTCATTGTGTCGGTGTGTTTGGATGGATGATTACATGAATGATTATATGATTGATCATTGAATGACTTGGCATGGTTTGTTTGTCGAGTCTCAATCTTATCAAACTTATACCGCTTACGGTGAGATGTAAGCCCTAGTGAGCGTATTCGGTTGCCTAAGAGTGTCTTCCCCGAGTCTTTGTATAACATGATGGATTAGGATTTGTATTCCATATGCTCTTATCATTATATATTGAATTGCCTATCTATCCCTATCGTATTTCACATGTATATCTATATATGCATGCTTCTACTTTTGTATTTCCTTTTATGTACGTTTAATGTGATATGGCTGGGAGAACCCGGAGTTACTCCCCACTGATTGTGGCGTTCATGTTTTTCATGGATGAACAGGTTGCTTGATTGGATGGCATTTTGCTTGGTATTTTGGGTTTGGGTGTGAGCTAGCGGGCGTTGTCCCTGGATGAAACACCTCTAGGCGTTTCTTAGCTAGTTACTAAATAACTTGTCTTTTGTTAACATTTTGAGAGACTACGTCTCTCGTAGTATTTTGTATTTGATTTGTAATATTTGACACTCCTCGTATTTTCTATTTGCATGTAAAAAGTTTTAAAAACACCGTATTTCCGCTAATTAAATCACGTGCTTGTATGTTTTATTTCCGCATTCGCGAGGGTTTTCACACATGATCTAGTGCATGCACACGAAAACAACCAAGATAAGAAGAAAGTTTTTTCCTTGACGAAGTATGGGCACAAGAGTAAGACTCCTTCTTATTCTTGTTCTTGAGCTAAAAAGAATATGGGATGATCTCCTTAAGTTTCAAGTGTAGAAACTATCCTCTTGTTGCACCTAGACTATCCCAAATCTCCACATATATTATACTATTCCCTTCAACTCCACTCTACCATATTAAGTTTTGCACAAATATGAAGAAATAATTAAACAACTAATAAAAGTACAAATTGAGTGGAGTTAGTGGAGCATTAAGTGGCAATTTGTGTAATTTAGTGGGCCACTTAGTAGCAATTTGTGTAAATAACATGTTGTCATTAGGACAAAAGGGACATTTGTGATTCTTTATTTGGAAAGTGGTAAAGTGGAGTAGAGTGGATTAAAATAGAAAAATGGTAGAGTGAAGTTGAAGGAAGGACGTATACTAGATAATATATAAGGATCTCTTAATAATATAACTAATACAACTATTACTACACTTAGTAATATAATGTTGCTATTAAAAAATATATGAACTAGTGTTATGTGAAACTTCTTAAGTTTTCTTCTAGTGTAAGAATATTATAAAATGAATATGAGACCAAGTAAGTAATAAGAGGAGAAAACATCTCCTCTTATTCACTCATGAAAACCGGTCCACCAACCATGGGAATAAGGGTGAGCATGCTTTACTTTTTGTCTTCACAATGTAATAGACTAGGGCTAGACTTAGGCACTTAATCACTATGCTTAATTCTTAATTAGAGCAATAATCAATTCCTAAACACTACCCTATAACCCCTTCAAACCGGTGATACTGATAAGTGAATATTTGTATGATTTTAACCCCCAATTTAGCTCGGTTTTGTATGTCATTTGTGCTTTGTTAAGCCATTTTATGAGCTAATATCGTCTTCTAGGCGAATTCCTATGTTCTAACCTGTTTTGTAGGGAAAGTGACGTTTCGACGCCCTTTTTCTATATTCCCGAGCATTTGCCTAGAACCCGACGATTTGAAGCAGCAAGCTTGACCATGTCGAAAGCATTTCAAGAAGGTTCACCGATTCAAAAGAAAGAAGAAGAAGAAATGATGTCGCAGTTGTCGGAAGATCAATCAGTTAGGCGAAGAATTCATCGTTTTACATCAAACCCGACTCAACAAACCCGACTCAAGAGGTCAAGGGGGATGATGGAAGTCAAGTCATATGCAAGGGGAGATGAAACGAGAGTCAAAGGACCCAGATTGCAACTTACCCGATCGGGTAAGTGTGTACCCGATCGGGGATCCCTGCTGATCCGCACTTTTGCTTTGACTTCCTCCTTTTTGACCTATGTGATCAATGTGCGACCCCTTCCCCACGAAACCCTAATGCTATATAAAGGATGCCTCACCCACCACAATGAGATGTACCTCTTCACACACATCTCTTCATACTTCACTTCTCTTCTCTTCTTACAATTCTCTTTAGATTAGGAAACCTAGTTGAGGAGAAGAGGGACCTAGCCTCTCTTCTCTCATTTTCTTCTTTTTATCTTTAGTTCTAGTTTATTTCTGTCTTTTCTACATCAAAACTTTAGCTTAGATCAATAAGAACTTCATCTTTGTAATCTACTTTATTTGGTTCAAGTATTGTGATTCATGGAACGACTATTCTGAGCAAGGGATTTCTATTATTGTTATCATTGTCATTGTTGATTGCCATTTAGGTATTCCTATCTTATATTTCGTTTAATGTGTTTATGTTTTCTAATTGATTGTTATTTTCCATCCATGTTATCTTAGATTCATTTTAGTATCGTTATAATCGTCATTTCATTTCATTAGATTATCAAATTAGCGTCGTTATTATCACCATATAAAGAGTCTTAAACTATTGTCAAAACCAAATAAACATGTCTATCCTAGTTTTTGTTATTAACTTTATCTTAGATTTAAACATCGCCATGAGTGAGTAGTCACCTTTCTAGGGTGTAGGGTAGCCATGTTAGATTGATTAAAAGATGATAATTGGATAAAAGAAATTGTGCTTTTAAAACATTGTGTCTATGCATGTTTGGACTATAACGATAGTTGACGATTCCTGATCAAAATCATTGACTAGAATGGAATTCTTTTCCAAGGTAGAGATACGTGAATTGAATAGACAAAGCATGACATGGTAGATTAAGACCTAGTAAATTGCCTAAAAGCCTGCTAGACCATCTGATCTATGATTGTAATGAACACATCATTCTTACGAACTCACAATGAATTATTTGCATGTTCCATATCCAATTGCATCAATATGTTAATCTACATGTGTGAACCTACTTCCCTAGATGTTTTTCATCATTGTTAATTCATCACTTGCTTTATTGTTTTCATTTCCATTTGCTTTTATTTCGTTTTCGTTTATGCCTTTTATTAGTTTAGAAATTAAAATCCCAAAACCCAGATATTCCTTAGATAAGACCAAATTGCGAGACATTTCACATTCTATAGGAAACACCATCTCCCTGAGGATCGACCCCTACTTCCCTAATTACATTAATTTGTTATTAGCCTAGTCTGGGTAATTTATCTTTGTATCGGGCTTGCGACAGGCACGATCAAATTTTGGCGCCGTTGCCGGGGAGCACGGTTTAGTTTTCCTTTTTCTTGTGATTTTTATCGCAATTAGTTTTATCTAGTCTTTAGGAACCCAAATTCCTTTAGACCTCTCTTGATTTTTCAGTTTAGCTTTTCAATCTTATGCCCAGATCTTCTAGACTAGGGACCCCTATCTCTTTAGACCCCGATCAAGAAAGGACTCTGCGTAGGAGACGAAAGCTATTCAACGAAATCTCAAAAGCTTCTGATACTTCAAGTTTAGATCGTATTCGTGAGAAATACTTGGATATTTTATCTAATCTCGAAGGAGAAGAAGATCCATTCTCATCTCCATTCTCAAAAACCAATCAACTTTCAAACAACACTCCATCTTCATCTTCACAAAAGAAAATGGTTCGACTTTCAGACCATTCCAAACCAACTGCAGATACACTTCCAAGGGGTATTGCTACACCCCAAATCACAGCCCAAAACTTTGAAATCAAACCTGCCTTCATCAATCTAATAGAAAGAAGTCAATTTGGTGGCAATGCCACAGAAGATCCCAACCTTCATATTCAAAACTTCTGTGACTATTGCTCCACAATTAGACAAACTGGAGTATCCCAAGAGCATATTAGGGAAATGCTCTTTCCCTTCTCTTTAACAGGAAAGGCAAAACTTTGGATCAATAGCCTTGACCGAGTTGCCTTAGGAATAGCCGAACTGGGATGGTCTAGCTCTTGCTTTCTATCAAAAGTACTTCCCACCAGAACGAACCGCACTCTTACGGAGTCAAATCACTGGATTTCGTCAGAGAGGCGATGAAAGCCTTTATGAGGCATGGGAAAGGTACAAAGAATTACAAAGAGAATGCCCTCATCATGGCCTTGATTCATGGTTCTTAGCTATCACCTTCTACAACGGTTGTTGTGGCGAATCGCGTCGTATCCTCGACTCCGCTAACACTGGTCGTTTCGATCAGATCGATGTAGAAGTAGCTAGTGCAACTATCGAGTCAATGGCAATTCACGACTCTCAATATAGCAACTCATGTGCTATGCATAGACTGGTACATCTATACCCAGGCTCATTTAGGTGTGTGTAGTTCTCCTTGTGATGTGTGTCATGTCAAAACGCATAAGTTTGGTTCTCATTTTATTTCTATAAGCATTGCATTCATGATTCACTAAGATTTGAAGCCTTTTTCACTTTGAACTACCCCTCAAAATTAGCCTCTTCATACAAATGTTTCACAAGATAATAGCTACATATAAAAACTGCCTACCTTGTTGAGCTAGTAGCTAGACTATGGTGTATGGGTGCTCTTTTGAGAAGATTTTGTTCTTTTATGTCAAAGTGAATTTTGGAGAACGACAATGTTCAAGAAGTGATGATATGTTCAAAAGAAAAAGAGAAATAGAAAAAAACTGGAAAAAAAAAGAAAAAAAGAAGAAAAAAAAAAGAAAAAGAAATAAAATAAAAGAAGTTGTGAGTATCTTCTCAAAATGTCAATTCAATGTTAGAAGGTGTTCACTCTCGTGTTTCGTGTGTAATAAGCCAATCCGTTCATTCTGGCTTCGTTTGTCGTCTTTTGGGAATTAACCGGAAGTTTGGATTGAGTATTCATTTATCATTGTTCAGTTGCTAACTCATTCTAACCTTCACATGACCATAACTGTTTGTCCACCATTCACCCATTTCCCAAAGCCTTCTTCTTATTTTTCCGGCTTCTTTTCTATGTGCATTGTGATCTTTGACTTGTGTTTTGAATTGTTTACCATATTAGATTGCGGACACATTTTCATAAGTCGTAGATAGGTGAGTGTCTCAAAAAGATTTACACATAAAGAAATCACCTTTTACATGCAATGAGTGTTCGAGTGTGCCGTGAGAGTCCATTTGTCAAAAGATCATGCAAGAGCTGAAAATTCTGTAGTGAAATTCTTTGTGCTGCGCCGTTATGTAAATCTCAGCCATGTTTATGTATCATTCTTGCCCACTTTGTTTTTGGGTTATGATTCATTATGTTTCCAAAGTTTAACGTTGAGATTTGTTTCTTGATAGTTTAGTAGCCAATGCTTGCAACCCTTGTCCTAGTATTGTTTGTTATGTTTGCTTGAGGACAAGCAAAGGTTTAGCTTGGAGAAGTTTGATAAGAGAATATTTGTATGATTTTAACCCCCAATTTAGCTCGGTTTTGTATGTCATTTGTGCTTTGTTAATACATTTTATGAGCTAATATCGTCTTCTAGGCGAGTTCCTATGTTCTAACCTGTTTTATAGGGAAAGTGACGTTTCTATGCTCTTTTTCTATATTCCCGAGCATTTGCCTAGAACCCGACGATTTGAAGAAGAAAGCTTGACCATGTCGAAGGTATTTCAAGAAGGTTCACCGATTCAAAAGAAAGAAGAAGTAGAGACGATGTCGCAGTTGTCGGAAGATCAATCAGTTAGGCGAAGAATTCATCGTTTTACATCAAACCCTATCAACAAAATTGACTCAAGAGGTCAAGGGGGATGATGGAAGTCAAGTCATATGCAAGGGGAGATGAAACGAGAGTCAAAGGACCCAGATTGCAACTTAGCCGTACGGGTAAGTGTGTACCCGATCGGGGATCCCTGCTGATCCGCACTTTTGCTTCGACTTCCTCCTTTTTGTCCTATGTGATCAATGTGCGACCCCTTCCCCACGAAACCCTAATGCTATATAAAGGATGCCTCAGCCACCACAATGAGATGTACCTCTTCACACACATCTCTTCATACTTCACTTCTCTTCTCTTCTTACAATTCTCTTTAGATTAGGAAACCTAGTTTAGGAGAAGAGGGACCTAGCCTCTCTTCTCTCGTTTTCTTCTTTTTATCTTTAGTTCTAGTTTATTTCTGTCTTTTCTACATCAAAACTTTAGCTTAGATAAATAAGAAGTTCATCTTTGTAATCTACTTTATTTGGTTCAAGTATTGTGAATCATGGAACGACTATTCTGAGCAAGGGATTTCTATTATTGTTATCATTGTCATTGTTGATTGCCATCTAGGTATTCCTATCTTATATTTCGTTTAATGTCTTTATGTTTTCTAATTGATTGTTATTTTCCATCCATGTTATCTTAGATTCATTTTAGTATCGTTATAATCGTCATTTCATTTCATTAGATTATCAAATTAGCGTCGTTATTATCACCATATAAAGAGTCTCAAACTATTGTCAAAACCAAATAAACATGTCTATCCTAGTTTTTGTTATTAACTTCATCTTAGATTTAAACATCGCCATGAGTGAGTAGTCACCTTTCTAGGGTGTACGGTAGCCATGTTAGATTGATTAAAAGATGATAATTGGATAAAAGAAATTGTGCTTTTAAAACATTCTGTCTATGCATGTTTGGACTATAACGATAGTTGACGATTCCTGATCAAAATCATTGACTAGAATGGAATTCTTTTCCAAGGTAGAGATAAATGAATTGAATAGACAAAGCATGACATGGTGGATTAAGACCTAGTAAATTGCTTAAAAGCCTGCTAGACCATCTGATCTATGATTGTAATGAACACATCATTCTTACGAACTCACATTGAATTATTTGCATGTTCCATATCCAATTGCATCAATATGTTAATCTACATGTGTGAACCTACTTCCCTACATGTTTTTCATCATTGTTAATTCATCACTTGCTTTATTGTTTTCATTTCCATTTGCTTTTATTTCGTTTTCGTTTATGCCTTTTATTAGTTTAGAAATTAAAATTCCAAAACCCAGATATTCGTTAGATAAGACCAAATTGCGAGACATTTCACATTCTATAGGAAACACCATCTCCTTGAGGATCGACCCCTACTTCCCTAATTACATTAATTTGTTATTAGCCTAGTCTGGGTAATTTATCTTTGTATCGGGCTTGCGACAGGCACGATCAGATACCATATAAATTGGAGTCCATTTTAACTTTGTGATTTTGTCATTTGTCATATGTGTGAAATCTGACATGTTACATGTAATTTTGCTTATAACTAATTTTAATGCAATCTTATAACAAAAAATTACACTGAACATTTTAAGTAATAATTTATAATTTCATGTATCTAAAAAAGGGTAATCTTATATTAGATTAATATAATCTACAACTAATTGTAATCATAATTATCCAATTATTCTTATCTCAAATGTTTCTTAAACATTAATCATTCTTACTAATTTAACGATTTGATTACTAAATTGAATCTTATTTAATCATATTACAACGAGATATATTTCTCACTTAAACTTGTTCAAGTTAAGGGATTAAATATTCTGTATCGCCATACAATTAATTAACTTTCATGATTAGGGAATCGTCCTTTTGGTGTGACCTCAAGGGATCAACAGATCACCATTGTCATACGAGAGTAACCTCAAACTCTAGTAAGACAATCATTACTGATTAATGTGGACCTGTTGACTATATTATTTATCAGCCCTTATCCAATCTTATCCTTGAGGTTCAATTAAGTGGTTTCCTCGATCTGGAGAGTAAATGTTTGACCGGAATTATCTACCGTAGATACCTTCCGAGCGTGGCCACACATTTCCAGTTCACTACTCCTTAAGTGGCCTTAAGATTTGGATAAACTTGACAAAGAGTTGGACAATTCCTATCGCACTATTCCCTTTGCACACCCACATGTCTTTATGATCCAAAAATTGCGCATTCACCCCTTTTTACAGAATGGCATGGGGCAAAATTAAAAGGCAATTAGAAACTGTGTCGACTTGGGCGAACTGTCTTTAGTCTAAAGAATTGACTAAAAACGAATACTATAGTAGGTTTCGCCACGACCAGGCTATATGAATTGCCAGAACTCTATAAGCGGTCACTGCCCGACATAGTGTCCGATACAGTCTCCATATGTGATCGACTAGTCATCTCTTATGACCCTATGGCACTTGAACTTGCCATCAATTGCATCACATTCTACTCACTTGAAGACGTCACCTCATACAAGCAACTAGGGGTTAATGCTATGTTAATCCATTTCACTTTAATAGGGTTCAACATTGTCATTACAACCTATTCAGATATAACAAAGCAATAAATCAGGTTTAGAAACTCAAACAATAAACGTGATCATCATATATGAACAATCAACACAATGTTATTGCTTCATATCTTATAATTCAAAGTATACAAGTTCCATGAAGCTACATGGCAATCTTGTCCAATTGCAATAAAAGCTTGGGTAGTGGATATACTATGTATCCATTTATTTCAACTTTATGAATTTCTTTTTCCTTTTATTCGATGTCATCTCTAATGACATGAATTATCTAAGTACATGTCTAGATCTCTACGTAGAGTTGTGCTCTTTATCTTGAAAGATGGTCCCACTGTTATCATGATAACTTTGTGATAGGTCTCCTGGCGAAAAAGGATCTACTATTAGTTCCTTATAAGCCACCTTATCCTCATCAATATGTACTAAGACTCCATTTGTAGAATTCTTAATGATTGACTCTTCAATCATGTTCTCTACTTATTCGCTCTTAAATTTAACAAGCTCAGCCTAGGATTTCGACAAATCCTAATAAGTTTGGAAACTTGGGTTTTGAAACTTTTAACACATAACTCAGTTATTAATACCGAACGCAAGAATAAATCCTTAATTTTCCTCAGAATCTCATGGATGTTCTTAAAGGCTATCCAATGACTCTCATTTGGATTGTTTTTTTGTTGACTTGTCATGCTCCAAGCATATAAGTCATTAAGGCATGTGCATCTCATGGCATACATGCTTGATGTAATGGCGGAAACATTAGCAATCGATTTCATGTGATCAACAACTCTTAGGTTGAGTGGATGACTATGACAGTTTTAAAGTAATTCCACTTTCATCAATATGAAAAACCTTCTTAATTTGTTGATTCTCAGATGAAGAATCTTTATCAATATAAAATTCTTATCTTAATACCAATATCCTCTACTATCTATCACTATAGATTCGGATACTTAATATGCGTTTTGTCTCTTCCAAGTCTTGCATCTGGAAATGATTTCTCAACACTCCTTCACGGAAGACAATTTTCTCCCACTAATATTCATGTCCAACATGACAATTTTAACTCCCACTTAACTTCATGTATAAATATGGATCCTCGACAATTCGAGGAAAACCATTCTCTTTTATCACATGATAGAATTGATCATCACAACCTCTAGGTGCTTGCTTAAAATCACACATGAATTCTTTAAGCTTGTATGACATGTTTTAGGTCATGACACACCCTTCTCTAAATGCCCATTTAGAAAAGTGGTTTTTAACACCTATTTGTCATATACATTCTCACAATGAGGTGTAGTAATGATAATTTGGATCTAAGCATGGTTACATTTTAACTTAGCTTTGTAGACATTCTTATGTCTATCTATGCAATTCTTTACCTTAAAGTTTAATTTACCTTGGAGAGGTCCAAACTTCTCTAAGTAAATCCATTTATATGCATAGAATCCATTTTGGTTTGTGAGGGTCTTATGCAACAAATTCGAATTGGAATTACTAGTACCGTCCATTTCATAGATCATAGTCTCATTACCTTCAAAAAGTAAACGTTTTTAACTACAACCTCTAACCTAGGACAACTTTAAGAACATTTTCTCTTGTTTCCCTATTAGACATTAGTTTGTGGAAATTTTTTTCCCACTCTATCTTTTTGAAAGTTCATATATTTTCTAGGAAGATAGCCTTATGAACCACAAACAACTTTGTTCTCTTGGTCGTGAAGGAGTAAAATGCTCATGTTAACTTTGATTGATCTATAAAAGACTTATTTGTTTAGACCTTGTATTCTAGCTTTTCAGTTGACTTGTTCTATATATAAGCTAAATAATTGGAGTTCCATCCATGTCTAATACAAATCTAGGGTTCTTATCCCTTCCATAGCTCGTATAGAGTCTTATTGGCATTCATAGGTTTAGTTTTAGGGCTCATTTGGATTGTAAATCCCCAAATGTGACTTCGGTAACTCGTTTTGACTATGCAATTGATCTATCTTATTTCAAATAAGTTGTGATTTTTAGTCACAATTCCATAAGTGAAAATCCAATTCATAACTTAGGTGATAATCATAATGCTCCAATCATTATATTTATATGATCAATTGTCTTGAGTCGAAATACTTCATGTTTTCGATATTAACTTTGCATAATGAAAAGTTTAAGAACATAAATTCCATAAACCAAATTACTTGGGTTGAAAGCCAAGTCATAACCAAATACAACAATTGTTTTTTTTGCAAAAAGGAAATAAAAACAAGTTTCCATGTCTAACACGGAAATCCAAAAAGTTCCAAAACGACATTCAAAATACAACAATAATTATGAAGACAATAGCAAAATAACGCCAAGCCAATCCATAGGTCTTCTCTATGTGGTAAATACCTTATTTCCCTCATCTTGGAGATCCCTTTAGGTTTCCTTTGCCTTGTCCTTCTACTCATGCCCTAAATCCAATTAGGAGAATGAGAACTACAACTTGTATCAAAATACCAAAGTTGAGATTAATATTAATAACATAAACATTCGGAAGAATTATTATCTACTGGAAGAACTCGTCCAATTTTAATATCTGCCAATACTTGGAGCAATTACGCTTCCAATGACCCGCCCGTACCATTACATAAATGACACTTGTCTTTGGTTGCTACACCCTTCTTAGCCTTAGGAGAGCTATTCCAAATAGCCTTTCCTTTGCCTTTGGAAGGCGTGAGCTTTTTCCCTTTGTTTCCACTTCTTTTGAACTTACCTTTACTTTTAGCATTGATGTTCAAAACATTTTTGCCAGTGCTAGCATTGTAGCTCATGTCACACTCGGCTTGCAGAAGCATTTTGTGTAATTCATGGAGAGTAGTGGTGACATTTTGCATGTTGAAATTCATCCTAAAGTTAACAAACCCTTTGATACGGTTTAGGGAGTGGATTACACGGTCAATCACAAGTTGCTCAGGAATTGCTATTCCTTGCTCCTTAAGTACCTCGACATGCTCAATGATTTTGAGCATGTTGCGGCTAATATTTTGACCCTCCTTCATGTTGAGGTCGAAAAATTGGGATGCGACTTCATATTGAGCGATCCTAGGAGCTCGTGAAAACATGGTCACGAGTCTAGTGTAGATCTCATATGCGGAATTCATCTTCATGGCATTCCTTTGAAGCTCAGCATCCATATAGAAGATCAAGACATTCTTGATCACGGTCAATTCCTTTTGGTAGGTCTCATAGGCCTCCCTCACGGCATTTGTGGACCTCGCATTAGAAGTGGAGGGAGAAGCCTCGGTGAGGTAACGTAGTTTACCATCACCTTTGGCGGGAAGGTGAAGTTGCCCATTCCAATCCGGAAAACTAGAACCATTCTTTTCAAGTTTACATCGATCCATGAAGGATCTAAGCCATGATATGGTGGTAAGAGTTGGTGCGGGAGGTCGGTGTTGGAGCTAGTGTCCTCCACAGTTAGTGTGATAACATGAATAAATCTCTTACAGGTTCACAGGGTATACTCAGTATTCTTTTCAGTTGATTAACGTTTATCGATAACGGTTGGCTTGCTAGGAGTTTGACGTTATTGTCATTTTAATGGCGGTGATCAACTGGTCTCTAAAAGTCACACCTAAAGGATGTGTCTGAGAGATGTGATTATATGAATAATATAATCATATTGATGCCTTCTTATATGACTAAAAGGTTAGCCGATGGATATGACTAAAAGGTTAGTCAATGTAATGATGATACGGTTATTTAATAACGATTAAATAATATTAGCTGAGACAAATTAAATGTAATTCGTAATTGAATATAAACCGTTATATTTAATCAATGTATATAATATAAGCTTAAACGAATTAGAATGTTAATTCGTAATTAAACATAATATGTTATATTTAATTAGCAAATTATAAATATACGGATATTTATAGTTGACGTATATATATTATATTACATGCTAATATAACCGAAAAAGGAAGGAGAAAATGGTCTTTTTCTTCTCCTATTTTTCAGTTAATAAGAGGAGTAATAAGAGAAAATATCTCCCATTATTCTCTTATTGATACTAGGTCAAAAACCCTAATAACAAGAGGAGTAAAAAGAGGAAAGACTCCTCCTTCTACTGCTATTGTCATTGGGCCGAAATAGAGGAAGAAGAAAAAAAAAATTCAGATTTTTCTCTCGAATTCTCTCTATCATTCATCATCACACAAAAAGAAAAATTAGCAGTAACTTTTCTCTAAAATTCTAGCATAAGCAAGGCATATCTCGGAGCATCTTGGGTGCAACAATTAGGAGAATATCGATTTCGATATTGTTCATAGGCCAAGTTTGCTAGGACCAAAGGTTAATTCTAAATTCCTATAATTTTATATTATGCAATTCATTTATGACTCGTAATTCATATACTATAGTTTCGTTATAATCCGTAAATTAATGACGAAATATACTGATATTTCTCACAAGTGGTATCAGATCCAAGGGCTACGAAATTATTTTATATTTTTTTCATAATTGATGAAATATAAGATTAGAAATATTTTTTTTTTTTTTTGATTTCGGCCGAGTATAGAGAAAAAAAAGGTTTTTTTTGTTCTTTTTGCTGCTGCTGCCGAGAAAAGAAAAAAAAATTGTTTGTACTATTCACTGTTCATCCGTGAAAGAGAAAAAAAAATTTTTTTTGCCTTGTTTTTCCTTTTTGATTCATTATAATTGTTGTTTTAAAAAGTTAAGACGATAACATGATGAATTTGTAGTTGTTTTGATTTAATAAGGATTAAATTTAAATGTAAATGGAAATCGATTTGAATGTTCATCGCTATATATTTTTCGGTATTCATTGATTTAGATATTCATTTTAAATTGTTAAATTGAATCATCTAGTTTGTATCGATGTTTAATAATGATTAGATGTTGATAATTTGTACCGATCTTGAAAATATTAGTAACATCAAATTAAATTGTATATTTTAAATAAATAAAAAAACCGTGGCTGCCAAAAAGAAAAAAAATTCTGTTTCGTTTTTTTTTTTAATTTTTGGTCGAAAGTTTTTGTTATCATTAATTATAATGATTTTGTTTCGTTTATTGTTGTGAAGAAGTTCACAATAATTGGATACCCAATTATTTTAAAGAGGTTTAAAATAATGTTGTATTAATTCATGTTAAAGAATATGAATTAAAATTGGATTACGTTTGGTTGGGGTTATTGTGATTAATTAAGGAATTGTCACATAATTTTGATCATTTTAAAAGGTGGTTTGGATAAATTACTCTTCATAATTAAAGAATTATGTCTTGGATGATTAATTTATAGTTGATGCATTTTATTTTGTTGAATGAATGGTTGAATGGTTTAATTTACGTATTTTTGCAATCGGTTGTAATTTGTATTACCTAGTGTGGCCTTAGTTGATCATGTTTTCGTAATGATGGAAACAAGATCTTTGATGTAATTTTGAGATCTCGAATCTCCATTTTATTTTTCATTAAATTATGTTTTTAAATTAGAATGTAAATAGGTTTATATTTTGTAATTTATTAAATGTATTTTGAGAAGACTAAAGATGGAGATCGGATTGCTCACTCCCGCTACATGGACCAAGATGGAACATCAAGACAAGCTTCTTGGGTCCAAATGGGATGGATTCCAAAGTTTTATTTTGTTCATTTTTGTAGATAGGCCACACTAGGACTTTGTAATATTTTTATGTATTTTTCCGTTCTTGTTACTTTTTCATCACATGATAGTTAGTGCATCATACTCCGCCTAAACCAAACCACCTACTACTAAAATGCATGAAAATTGACTCATACAGTTTGAATGTTTGTTATCATGGACATAAAGATGTCACTCAAATTTAAGCCATCATTTTAGTTTATTCATTCTCGCATGCTAGATATTAGTTCACTTAAAATTGAATTAAAATAAAATTGATGGGATCTTCCTCTAAACCTAAAATTGAGATTAGTGTTTATAGGCCAAACTACTATGAATCCCTTCTTCGTCGGTAGGCATATAGGAGCTTACTCTCCATATGACCCCTTCTACGTTGGGTAAGTAGTGTGTGTTGACCTATTTTATCTCAACATTATAGTCCGAAGAGTTTCTCGTGATTATGATGGACTAAAGATAGAATTTACAGAAATTTATCGACGAAGAATTCTAAAGGTAGAATTAGCCAAGAGGTTGGCTTATCAATTTACAGATAATTGAGTCATGGGATCATTTATATAATTCTTGAGGGAGGTCAATTGTGTAAATGCTCGAGTCTTTGCATTAAAACAAATTTTGCACTAGACTTAAATTCAAATCGATGAGTATGCTTATTATGTTTTTCTTCTTTTTCAGTGTAGAACTCGTTCATATTGATAATACTGCATATAACAAATGGCTGGAAATACTGATATCCTTATGCCAAGTGCCACGCTCGCGCGCGAATCCTGGCTTAAAGCTTTTATGGACCACATGAATCAGTCCACGCGACTGAAGAATGAAGGGTCCAACTTTGCGGACTGGGAGGAGGCATTACGGAATGCTGCCATTGCTGACGCTAAGCTCAAGTACTTGACTGAGCCAATACTGCCAAACCCAGGCCCCAATGCGAGAGCTAACAAGACACTTGAATATAGTGACTTCGTTATGGAAGCGGGTGCGATAAAGAACGTACTCATCTTTGCAATGAAAAACAATTTGCAAAGACGCTTCATTGCCCAAGGTGCAAACAAGATTTTCACCACGCTCACTAACGAATTCTCAAAAGCACCGAGGATCGTTACTTATGAGCATACCTGTCGCTTCTTTGAAGCGAAACTCCAGAAGGGCCAACCGGTTAGCCCACACATTCTTAATATGATTGAGAATGTCGAGAAACTGGAGGCACTTGATTGCAAAATCAGTGAGAGCATAATCACTGACCGTGTGCTTCATTTACTTCATGATGGTTTTGCCCTTTTCAGGGCAAATTACTATATGAATGATATGAAGAAAAGTCTTCATCAGCTACACTCACTTCTCGTACAGACCGAGAATGATATGAAATTGAGTGGGAGCATGAAGCTAGATGTTCTCATGATTTCCAACAAGGGCAAAGGTAAGGGCAAGGCTCATGGCGACCTAGCTGTAGGAAAGCCAAAGTTTAAAAGGTCAGGAAACGGCAAGAGTGGGCCTGGTGAGACCAGTGGCTCACAAGGCAAGGCAAAGAGCAAGAACAGTAACATGGAGTGCCACCATTGCCACAAGACTGGGCATTGGAGGAGGAACTGTCCCATGTACCGTGAGGACATAAAAGCAGGCCGCGTCACTCCTGTTGGTATGTCATCTTTTATTCATATGATTGAGATTAACCATGCATGTTTCGGAACTTGAGTACTTGATACAGGTTGTGGTTCTCATCTGTGTAATCATTTGTAGGTCCTAAGAAACATCACACCTCTCGCAAAGGCTGATGTGGACCTGCGAGTGGGGAATGGAGCAAGAGTTGCTGCAGTTTCAGTGGGAACATATGTAATCCAACTCCCGAGTGGTTTTGAGTTATATTTATATAACTGTAGCTATGTACCTAGTTTATCTAAGAACATTATTTCTGTTTCCGTACTAGATAAAGACTGTTTTTCATTTTCAATAAAGGACAATATCTGTATTTTCGCTTTTAATGAAATGATTTATGGCAAAGCAGTTTCCATGAATGGAATTTATATCTTAGATCAAACCACATAAATATTGCATGTGAATAATAAGAAATTAAAGGTTGGTGACAAAGATCAAACTTATCTATGGCACTGCCGTATGGGACACATAAATGAGAAACGTGTAAAGAAGCTCATTGACAATGGGACTATCTCCCCATTTGATTACGAATCATTTGGCACGTGTGAATCATGTCTTATTGGTAAAATGACTCGAATTTCCTTCAAAGGTGTTCGAATGCGAGCTAGTGACCTATTAGGACTCATACATACTGATGTATGTGGACCTATGTCAATAAACGCAAGAGACGGCTATAGATATTTTATCACTTTCACGGATGATTTGAGTAGATACGGATATGTCTACTTAATGAAGCATAAAAGTGAGTCCTTTGAAAAGTTCAAGGAATACCAGAATAAGGTTGAAAACCAATTGGGAAGAAAGCTTAAAGCACTTCGTTCAGATCGTGGTGGCGAATATCTTTCAAATGAGTTTGATCAGCACCTTAAAGACTGTGGTGTAGTATTACAGTTAACTCCACCTGGAACACCTCAATTAAATGGTATGTCCGAACGGAGAAATTGAACATTACTTGATATGGTTCGAGCCATGATGAGTCACACGGTAGTACCTGATTCATTATGGGGTTATGCTCTTTTGTCAGCTGCTCTTATACTTAACCGAAGTCCGTCTAAAGCTGTAGACAAGACTCCATACGAGTTATGCAAGGGAATGGTCCCTAACTTGTCCTTTATTCGGGTTTGGGGCTGCGAGGCTTATGTCAAGTGGAGACACGAGGATAAGATCGGCCCGCGATCGGTCAAGACATACTTTATTGGTTATCCAAAAGAAAAGTTTGGTCATTACTTCTATTCGCCTACCGAACATCGAGTTTTTGTTGCGGCTAGTGCGAAGTTCTTAGAGAAAGAGTTTCTCGAGAATAAGTCAAGTGATAGAACCT
>JAIUZE010071999.1:0-17559 GCA_022085475.1 Heliosperma pusillum | reverse complement strand
AAATAATTAAATTTAATTTATTTTTATTAAGATTTATTTGAATTTATGATAATTTAATATAATTATTTTGAATTTATTCGGAATTTATGAGAAGGTTTTACGGTTTAATCCCGAACGTCATTTAACTATTCCCGAGTCAACTTAAATCCCGAAACAAACCCGAAACCCGACTTTGGCATGAGTCACACGCCCCATGTCATCTTTTTCCACTCACTTTAGATCTTTTAATTCTTTCGATTAAACTAATACTAATATCTAAGATATTTGTAACTTTATCGATCCGTTAACTTAAATTACGCAAATCGCTTAAAAAACAGACCCGACTACTACCTAAACCACACGGCTCCCTCACCCTCTCTTAGGACTAGATATTTTTCTTTCTTTTGATTACAATAACATAATATCTAATTAATATCTAGATATTTCATTAAACTATTATAAAACCTAATAATATCTAATTAATTACCTTAATTAATTATAAAACCCGAGTCAATCCCGTAACAACAATTTTAAAACCCGACTCCATATTTCCTCTATATTTACACGGCCCAATCTCCCACTTACTCACTAACTATCTTTTCATTTTACACTAAATCAACTTAAGATCTAATTAATACTGTAATCGTTCTTCATCGTTCTTCATCGTTCTTCATCGTTCTTGAGCAAAATCGACACAAAACCTTCATTTCTTATTCAAATCCGTCCTAACTTATATTTCTAGAATCTCCTCTTCGCTCTCCATCTTCAAGTACGGTTTATTTTCAATTCCGACAAAATCGTTTTCAACACTTTAATTATGGAAAATCAAGTTTTAATTCTAACAATATTATTCTTGTCATTTCTTATAGGGGAAGATTTTGAAGACGAGTTTGGTGACTCGTATATTTTAGGAGAAGACTAGTAGACGGGTTTTCTTTACTTCTTATTTTTGGTGCTACTTGATTTTGCTAGCTAAGGTAACGATTCCGAGTTACTCGACGAATTTAATGTTACATACCTTTTGTTTTTGTTCATGTTATTGTTATTTACGGTTTTAGTAGTAACATGATAAGTATTTATGATTATTATGTTGTATAGAATTTTTAACATGTTTAGTGTTCTTGACATATTTGGATGATTTATTTATAACCATGATTTTTGTATGAATGATGGTTGAATTGGATGTTAAAAATGGATGTTGTTAATTAAAACATGTTAGAAATAATTTAGGATTGGTGTTGGTTTTGGCCGTGTAGGGTGGCCGTAGGTGGTGGCTGGAAAACAGCCCAAACCGGCCGGTTCAGGCCTGGTTCAGCCCGGTTCAGGCCGGTCCAGCCAGGTCTGGGTTGGTCCGGGATATTGGTCTTTGGGTTTGTGTCGATACTTGATTGTTTTGTTGTTGTTTTGACGGGTTTTAAATATGTTAAGCATGCGGGAAAATATTAAGAAACGGTTTTAGAAATGTCGACCCAAAACAGGCCCAAACCAGGCCCGTGGGCCCAGTCCAGGCCCGTGTCAAGTTCGGCCCAAATCAGCCCGTGGGTTCCTTCCATGGACTTGTGACGGTTTTTGAGTTATTGTTATTTTATCGTGTTTTGTAATATTTAGCAAGTGGGAAATTTTAATAAGCAAATTATTTAATTAAAAGTATTTTTCATAAAATTATTATTTCTCACATGTTAGAAATTATAATACGAGATCGTAGTTTAATTTGATATCCTTTAAGTCAAGCGGGGTTTTACGTAAGATTTAATAATTCACATGTTAGAAGTTTTAATAAAATAACATGTAATGAATATGTTGATTTTATGTCTATGTGATAAAGACTCTGTTTCTAGCCGGTTTGACCAAACGGGTTTGGTCAAACTAAGAGCTAGTCAGCCCCGTTTTGACTGATGACCCGTCGCGGGACTCGGGTCGGGGATTTGTCTTCAAGTAAGGTTGTATTTAATTAATGAAATAGCCTTAGTAGATATGAGGCGATATGATATTTGAATATGATTTATATGCAATTAGTCACATGATAGGAAGTTTTTCCGTGACTGTTTTTGATTGTATGCTATATGTCGTGTTGACTAAGTACCCATAGAGAATTATGAGTATATGGCGTCTTGACCATTCTAATTCTAAATGAGTATCTTGGACCATGACATTGATAGGCCGTACTATCTTTAACGAGCATATGGAGTTTACCGCTTGATAGCTTTTCTGTCTCGGTCTGGGGGGTTTATCTCCAAGTCGGGGCATGGCTGCCTAATAGTTCCACTTTGGGAATGGAGCCAGCTTAAGTACTAGCCAACTCTTCTTAAGGGGTCGCCTAGTAGAGATTCTTGTGTACTTTTGGTCATGAGACGGGGAATGGAATAGCTGTTGTCGCTAGGTCTGATCAGTCTAGGACTAGAATGATTTCCTACCTTGTGGTATAGCCTCGAGTTACAGAAGTCGACTATTGACTGTCCTAAGAACTTATGCCTGTTTCTAGACGTATTGGTCTTTCATGTTTGATGATTCTATGAATCTTAGAAGGTGAGATGCAAGCCGGCTAAGGTTGATAGAGTTTGGATTACCAGTTGTTAACTGATTCACATGATAGTTCGTATGATTAGGGTTTGAGTGTATCATGGCCATGTTTTAAATGTAACCTCTGAGCCAGCATACCAGCTTCCCTACCTCGTGTTATAGATTGTTAACAGATTCACATGATAGCTTTCATATGATAGGTTATATGTTAGTTAATTGTTTCATAACATGAAAAGCATATCGTATATGTTAAGGTTTTGTATTTTCCATATACATTCTTTTATGTTATTCATGTTTTATTAAACTCGACATTTCGTGGCTGGGAGAACTCGGAGTTACTCCCCCACTGACTGTGGCTTCCGTGTTTATATTTAATGCGGTTGGCAGGTTTGTGATGCATACTTTGGTACATTGACGAGCTAGCGAGCGAAGTATTTACCTTGGACCTATATTCGGTTCTTTAGGATTGTATATTATTATACACTCTTTTATTTCCGTATTTATACGGGAGATATGTCTCCCGTTTTGGATAATTTTTATGTATAATATTATTTCCTTTTTGTTATGAACCGTTTTCTTTAAGACACCTTTGTTATGATGAATATATTTAATAGTAGGTTCCGGTTTTAAAATTTACCGATTTTCACTAAAGTGAACCTATTAGAAACGTATTCTCATCTTTTATTTATTTAAATTATTTTTTTTCTTTCCGCAAATTTGAGGGTGTCACATGCTCGTATGTTTTATATTTTCGCATTCGCGAGGGTTGTCACAGTTGGTATCAGAGCTTTATCGCTCCCGACGCACACACGTGAACCCTAACTTAAACTACTTGACCTTAAAATAATAAATGAGAGTTGGGTAGAAGTTAAGGACTTTACTTGGTAGTCTATTTGTTTATGCTAATTGATAGGAGTAACTTAATTTGTTTTTGTTTCTTATGAAGATGGTTAGACCACGAATGGTAGAGAATGTCGTGTTGGAAGCTCTTACTCAAGTGCTGAAAAATCAGCAAGATGCAGCTTTAGCTCATGCTAACCAAGTTCCCCCTAGAAGGGAAGATAACCATCAAGGTGGCTACGCATGGGTAGCTGGACAGATAGCTAGGAGTAAAATTGTACCATATGGTGTAGAACCGGACCCTACGGAGCTATCCGATTGGTTCTGGGAGATGGAGAAGCAGTTCGATCTATACCAAGTCCGCGAAGAGGACAAGGTGAGGATCGCAAAGCACTTCCTTGTTAGGGAAGCTGGTAACTGGTGGGCTATCACAAGTGCCACCGCTGTTCTTGAAGAAGACTTCAATTGGGCTTGCTTCAAAGCTCTTGTGGAAGGTAGATTCTATCCTAAAGAGCTTAAGCAACAAAGGCTCAAGGAGTTCATTGACTTTAAGCAAGGCAACTTGTCAGCTCAGGACTTCACTACGGAGTTCAATAAACTTGCTCATTTTGCTCCAAGACTTATCCGAGATGATGAGGACCGAGCGTTCTATTACCGAAACAAGTTGAGTGTCGTTCTGCAAAGTAAAGTGAGGAGGAATACTACCTCCTTTGGAGATCTTTATGATGATGCCTTGTGGGCCGAGAATTCTATGAAGGCTATTAGAGATGAAGCCTTGATGAATAATCCCTCTCCTTCTTATTCTCCTAGGCCGAATGTTTATGGGAAGAGACCGTTTATTCCGTCTCCTTCTAATTCTTATGCTAACTAGAGGAGATTCAATCCTCCTTCCAATGCAAATACAAGAAATCCTGCTCCTTTTATTCCTAGAGCTACTTCAAATGTGGCTCATAGGCCTTATGCTCCTCAAGCTCAAGCTCAAGGTCGTCAATGTAACCTTTGTAGACAACCATACCATCCCGGTGTGTCTTGTACCAAACGACCTTATGTGTGCTTCTTTTGCCAAAAGGGTGGTCACCGCTATGATGATTGCCCCGATCGAAAGTTGCCCGCTCCTCCTGCTAAGCCTAAGGGTTCCATCTTTGTTATGAGCCGTGCCGAAGCCAATGCTCATCCCGAGATCATTACGGGTATGTTCTCAATCTTAGAGCAACCGTGTCTTATTCTATTTGATACCGGTGCTTCTATGTTTTTTGTGTCATCGACTTATGCCGATAAATTATCTATCAAGCCTACATCTAGTGAGGATACTCCCATATCCTTACCATCCAAAAATATTATCTCTTGTTCTACTCTATATCCTAGTGTCCCAATATCTATTGCGGGTTCTATCTTCCCCGCTAATCTCCTTAAGTTTCCTCTAGGAGAGCTCGATATAATATTAGGTATTGATTGGTTAGCATTGTACCATGCTAGGTTCGAGTGTCGTGATCAAAAGATTTATTTAAAGAGTCTTTTAGGAGTTAGAATAACTTATAAGGGTTCTCATCCCCGAAAAGGTGTGTCTTTAATTTCCGCTATGAAATTGGTAAGTATGGTTAGAAAAAGTCACCAAGCATACTTGTGTGTTGTGACTTCTTCATCTACCTCTTTGCCAAGTATTGAAGATGTGCCTATTGTTCGAGAATTCGTTGATGTATTACCCGAAGATTTGCCCGGGATTTCTCCCGAGCGTGATGTTGATTTCTCTATTAATCTTGTACCTGGTTGTGGACCCATAGCCAAAGCTCCTTACCGTATGGCTCTGACCGAATTGAAAGAATTAAGGAAGCAGCTAGATGATATGATTGAAAAGGGTTTTATTCGACCAAGTGCCTCGCCTTGGGGTGCTCCCATTCTCTTTGTAAAGAAGAAAGATGGTTCTATGAGGCTTTGTATTGATTATCGTGAATTGAATCGGATTACAATCAAGAATAGGTATCCTTTACCAAGAATTGAAGATTTATTTGATCAACTAAAGGGTGCTTCTACTTTTTCCAAGATTGATTTGAGATCCGGTTATCATCAAATTCCTGTTCGAGATGTTGATATTCCAAAGACCGCTTTTAGTACAAGGTATGGTCATTATGAGTTCAAGGTGATGCCATTTGGATTGACGAATGCTCCCGCTATATTTATGGACCAAATGAACCGCACATTTAGTGAGTACCTTGACAAGTGTGTGGTGGTGTTCATTGATGATATTCTTATTTTCTCCAAGTCCGAAGAAGAGCATGCTATTCATCTAAGGACTATTTTGAGTGTTCTTTGTCGTCAAAAGTGGTATGCTAAATTTTCCAAGTGTGAATTTTTGTTATCTAAAGTGTCCTTTCTTGGGCATGTGATTTCTAAAGAGGGTGTTATGGTGGATCCTTCTAAAATTGAAGTTGTGGTGGATTGGAAGAGTCCGACCGATATTAGAGAGATTCGAAGTTTTCTTGGTTTAGCTGGTTATTACCGAAGATTTGTCAAAGATTTCTCTAAGCTTCCTAGACCGATGACTCAGTTATTGAAGAAGGAAACCAAGTTCCTATGGAATGAAGCTTGTGAAGCAGCGTTTCAAGAGTTAAAGAAGAGGTTAACTACCGCTCCGGTGTTGACTTTGCCAGAAGATGGAGTAGACTTTGATGTCTATTGTGATGCTTCTAAAATGGGATTGGGCTGTGTTCTTATGCAAAGTAAGAAAGTGGTGGCGTATGCTTCGAGGCAGTTGAGAGTTCATGAAGTGAACTAACCTACTCATGATTTGGAATTGGCCGCCATTGTTCATGCTTTGAAAGTGTGGTGACATTATCTTATTGGAGTTCATTGTCGTATATTCACCTATCACAAGAGTTTGAAGTACATATTTACTCAAAAAGAGTTGAATATGAGACAAAGAAGATGGTTGGAATTGGTGAATGATTAGGATTTTGAGTTATTGTATCATGAAGGGAAGGCAAATGTTGTTGCCGATGCTCTTAGTAGGAAAGCTTCTCATGCATTGAATGCTATGCGGGTATTACCCGATGATC
Organism: Heliosperma pusillum; assembly: GCA_022085475.1. NCBI lineage: Eukaryota > Viridiplantae > Streptophyta > Magnoliopsida > Caryophyllales > Caryophyllaceae > Heliosperma > Heliosperma pusillum. The sequence continues at coordinate 11,167 of JAIUZE010071999.1, read as the reverse complement.
TTTGTGCCGAGTTTCGAAAGTTGAGTTTGGAATTCGTGGAGCGTGGATTTGTTCATGTTGGTGTTATGACTGCCGAGCCTGTTTTTCTACGTGAAATCCGTGAAAGCCAAGTTGATGATCTTACCTACAAGTCTATCCAAGCCAAACTTCTTGAAGGTAAAGCTAAAGATTTCAAGTTTGATGATGAAGATGTCCTTCGTTTCCATGGTCGTTTATTTGTTCCTAATGCTCTTGATTTGAGGAAGCAAGTTCTTGATGAAGCTCACATTTCCCCTTATTCTATTCACCCCAGAGGTGATAAGATGTACAAGCATTTGAAGCTACAATTTTGGTGGCCGAATTTGAAGGGTGATGTTGTATCTTATGTTGGAAGATGTCTTACTTGCCAACAAGTGAAGATTGAACACAAGAGGCCCGGTCGATTGCTACAACCGTTGGATATTCCGCTATGGAAGTGGGAATCTATTTCCATGGATTTTGTTATGGCTTTGCCGAGGACCGTTGGAGGTAAAGATGCCATTTGGGTTGTTGTTGATCGTTTGACCAAGTGTGCTAGATTTATTCCGATCAAAGAAACTTGGAGTTTGGATCGTCTAGCGAAAGCCTATGTTGATGAGATTTTTAGATACCATGGTGTTCCTAAGGAGATTATATCTGACCGAGATCCGAGATTCTGTTCGAGATTTTGGAAAGCTTTGCAAGAAGCCATGGGTAGTAAGTTGTTGATGAGTACCGCATTTCATGCCGCTACGGATGGTCAGACTGAGAGGACTATTCAGACTTTAGAAGACTTGCTTAGGGCTTGTGCTCTTGACTTCCAATCTAGTTGGGAAAAGAGTCTACCGTTGGTGGAGTTTTCTTACAACAACAGTTATCATGCATCTATCAACATGGCTCCATATGAAGCTCTTTATGGAAGGAAATGTCGAAGTCCTATATGTTGGAATCAATTGAGTGATGTTCGTGACTTAGGCCCCGATGTTCTTGTTGAGACCTTTGATAATGTGAAGGTCATTCGTGATAGAATGAAGGCCGCTCAAGACCGTCAAAAGTCTTATGCCGATATCCGAAGAAGACCGCTAGAATTTGAGGTAGGAGATAAAGTGTTCTTAAAAGTATATCCAATGAAGGGTGTTAAACAGTTTGGTGTTAAGGGTAAATTGAGCCCGAAATACATTGGACCCTTTGATATTGTGAAAAGGATTGGTGCCGTTGCTTATAAGTTGGATTTGCCCCCGAATTTGGCTAAGGTTCATAATGTATTCCATGTTTCTCAATTGAGAAAGTATGTTAGTGATCCAAGCCATGTCTTTCAAGTTGAAATGCCCGAGCTTGAACCAAATTTATCCTTTGAAGAGAAGCCGATTCGTATCCTAGATCGCAAGGATAACAAGTTGAGAAGTAAGGTGGTTCCTTTGGTGAAAATCTTATGGAGATGTGCTAATGTCGAAGAAGAGACTTGGGAAACGGAAGCTTCTATGCGTAGTAAATATCCGAGTCTATTTGAGTAAGGTATTTTTCTTTTCCTCAATTTTCGAGGGCGAAACGTTTTAAAAGGTGGGGTGATTGTAACACCCGTAAATGTACCCAATTTTTATAGTGAAAATATTTTACGGATAATTTTCAGTGAAATTTAGTTTTAATCGTAAATTTAATTTTCCGAGTCGAATTTAAAATTTCCGAGTTCGTATTTGGAATTTCCGCGAGATTCCATGTGAATCCCGTCTTAAGGCGACTTTGACTTTTTCTTGACTTTTCCTTATACATCTCATACTACCTCTTTAACCTATTTCATTTCCCACAACTCAAACTTACTTCTTCCTTAAGAACTCCCAAAACCCTTGCCTCCATTTTGATCCAATCTTTGAATCGTCATATCTCATTCGTTTCTTGCTCAAATTCTCGTAAGTTCGTCTTATTCTTCCCCTCTTACCTTCCTCTATCCGTATTGATAATAAAATTACCGTCTTTCTCGCTTTTCAAACTTTCCGTCTTTCTCAAGGTGAAATAATTTCATCTTTTATTAACTATTTGTAGGTGGTGACCTCCAAGATCCTGACAAAGACTATTTCTTAATAGAAGAGGACCTTGATGCGGAGTGAAGACGCAATAAGGTAACGGTGATGGGTTACTCGATATCATTTACGTGTTTTACATGCTTTTTATGTTAGAATTCGTATTTAGAATACGATAGAAAGCTTAGGATTCATGTTATTGATGATGAATGTTGTTAGTTGATGATTGTTGATGATGATAATTGATTGTTGATAATTGCTAGAAGTAAATTTTGAGAATTAGAATTGATAGAACTTGAATTGAAGTTCTCGGGTAGACTGGGGTTCCCAGCCGGGTGACCGGCCGCCGGTCTGCCCACCGGCTGGGAACACATCAGTAGAAAAAATGGATTTTTGTGAGTAGTGATGGTCCTGGCCGGGTGTCCGGCCGCCGGCCTCCAGACCGGCCTGGAACACACTGCTCTGTTCTTTTTGATTTTTGGATTTTGCTTGATGCGCGAGCAGGAGTACCGGCCGCCGGTGCACTGACCGGCCGGCAACGCGGCTGTATATTTTTCTTATAATTTCTAAAACTCGTAATTTATAATAGTTCGCATGGTTCGTTTATCGTATAATTTTACGTAGTGACTTATAATATTAATGTTTTGAATATATGATATTTCATTCGCTTGTATCACATGTTTTGTGACGGTTTTTGATATGTCCCACTTTGAGTCGGTTTTTACAAATGTTACGGTTTGAGCACTATTTTGTCTTGTGCTTTGTACTCTCATTCCCTTGGCTACCTCCACGTTCGTAAGGCTGGAATGTCGGAACGGGGATGTATCCTACTGCTTAATTGCATGTGTTAGTGGGCATACGACGACGTTGTTGGGAGGCGAACGCATTGCGTTGATCAACCCGGCCGTCAAATGTTGTGTACTTGCGAGGTGGTGTTATTTGCATGTAGCGTACCGCTTGTTATGAGGTTTGTGCTCTTTTTCCGCCTCTTTCGTGAATTGTTCTACCGAATTTGTGGGTACTCGGCGTCTATGATTGACCGAGTCTTGGATGCGAAATGTTATCGCATGTCGAATCGGAAAATGTGATCCGAGAATCTGGCCAGGTTTAGACTAGGACCGTATTATTATCGTTGTAACACCCCGTAAATTTGGACCGTTATTATATTTTAAAAATAATATTTTAAATCAACTTTAATTTAATATTAATTTAATTGAAATAATAATAATTCGACAAAATATAATTTTATTTTATTTTGAAGTAATATAATTATTTTTGATAGTTTGGAAATGTTTAAAAGTAATTTAAACTATATTTAAACCTTTTTCTTTAATAAAAGAGTATTTCAAAGAAAAGTCGTAAAAATGGGATTTTCCATTTCTTACGGTCGTTGGGTAAATGAGTTAGGATATTAGGCATAGGAGTACTTAATTTTCTAGTAAACTCGTGTTTAAAAACTTTAGCGTTGTCGAAAATCGCGTTTGACGAATAATTCGAATTTTCGTCAAAACGAATCAAAACCTAGTAAAAAAAATAGACCAAAACCCCCCTTGACTCTTGACAGCCCCTTACCCTTTCATTTGTGTTCTAAAACATTCATCATCAACATCAACCAAACCCTAATTTTTTTCTTCCTTTCAATCACTAATTTCATCATAATTTCTTCGTTTCTAGTCCGATTTTCACAAAATTTATATTTTCGGAATCCTCTCTTCAAGATCTACAACCTAGTATGTTTTAATTGCAGTTTTCATTATGTCGATTTAAGATGATTTTGGGCATAATTTCGGTTTTAGTAATTATCATTGTGTTTTTGTTGTTTTTAATAGGTGAAGATTATGAGGATGATATAGGGGACTCCTATATAGTAGAGGATGATGGGTAGCTATTGTTTTTAAGGTTTTCTCAAGGGTTACTTTTGTTTTTTTTCTATTTTAAGGTAACTATTCCGAGTTACTCGACGATATAGTGTTACATTTGTTATGTGTTGGATGTTATGTGAGTAGTAATTTGTTAGGTTTTATTCATATGAATTATTGTTGTTAAGTTTATTAGTTTTATGGTTATTTCATATGTTTGTAGTGTTGAATTGAATTGATAATGGTTGTGTGTTGTTGGAATGGTTTTGTATCATTGTTGAGACGGGTTTTGGATGGAAAAGGAAGGAGATAGTAGGGCTGCCCAAAACAGCCCCAAAACAGGCCGTGTTTGTGGCGTGTTTGTGGCATGTGTGTGGCCGGGTTTGGCCATTGTTCGGGTTGTGTGTTTGAGCCTTTGTTTGATGCTTTGTGTTTGTTATTTGTACAATTGAGCATGTTGATATTTTGGTGTATTAGTAATTTTTATTATTATGAGAAATTGTTGGAAATGGGTTAGCTTATAAGTTGGAATATTTGTTTCCTTATGTTGATAATTTTCACATGAATTGTATTATGTTGAATTGTGTGATTTGAGTCAAAATGAGTCAAGACTCTGAGCTGGGCCAATATGACCGAATGAGTTTGGTCAAATTAGGTTTAAACCGGTCAGCCCTGATTTGACCAATGACCCGTCGCGGGACTTGGGTCGGGGATTTGTCTTTGGGGTAAGTTTGGATGACTTTGGTTGATAATGAATATTATAAAATGATGCTTAAATATTTATAATTTATATATTGGAAATTAGATGCCTTGGCCATGTTGTTTTGTAATGTTGTATTATCATTTGATTATACTCGTGTGTAGCCTTCCATAAGCGAGGTTGTGATCATTTGTGTGTACAAGTTTGGACTTTTTGCCCTTCTTATTGTTAAGTTGGCTAAAGTATTCACTTGGGACGAGGTCCTAAGTAAATATCTTCGGTCATTGTCATAGATAGGTCATTATAGTCTTTGACGAGTGTATGTTCACGGCTTAATAGCCTTTGTGTTCCCGGCTTGGTGGGTTTATATCCAAGCTGGGGCATGACTTTTCTGCCTATTTTGTGAGTGGATGGTCAGCTTAAGTACTAGCCAACCCTTTGGTGGACTCCTTAGGGTACTCATGTGGTTTTATCATGAGTCTTGGGTGCGGTGGTTTTATCCGCATTTCTCTAGGTCTGCGCAGTCTAGGATTAGGGTTGAGTTGTATCTTGGCCATGTTTTAAATGTAACCTCTGAGCTAAAATACTAGCTTCCCTACCTCGTGGTATAGACTCGAGTTACAAAGTGACTATTGACTGTACTAGGAACTTATGCCTGTCTCTAGATATATTGCCCTTTCTTGTTTGATGATTCTATGAAACATAGAAGGTGAGATGCAAGCCGGCTATGGTTGATAGAGTTTGGATTCCCGTATGATATGTGACTCACATGATAGTGTAGCTTGAGTTGGTCTAGTATTCACATACTAGGACTATATGTTATTTATATTGAATTTCACATGAAAAGCTTGATGGTTTAGCCTTTAAATGGGCTATGTATTATATTTGCTCATATTTATATGCTTTCATGTTATATTAACATGACATTTCGTGGCTGGGAGAACTCGGAGTTACTCCCCACTGACTGTGGCTTTCGTGTTTGTATAAAATGCGATTGACAGGTAGGTGATGCTTATATGGGGTACACGGACGAGCTAGCGAGCAAAGTAACCTTGGAACTTAGATTGGTTCCCATTTTGTAGTGACATGTATGTCACACTTTTAGAGACATATGTCTCCCTCTGTACATTTGTTTTGTATCATTTTGTTCTCCGCTATTTATAGCGATGGTTATGTAAATAAGTTTGTTTAGACCTTGCATGTTTTGACACCTTCTATTAGGATATCTTTATAACAGGTTCAGGTTTTAAAAATTACAGGTTTTTACTCAAATGAACCTATTACAAACATATCCATGCAGTTTTTATTTAGAAATTACGTGTTTAATTTTTCCGCGATTTTTGAGGGTGTCACAGTTGGTATCAGAGCTTATTTGCTCCCAACGCACGTTTGTGCACCCTACTATAAATAACTTGACCTTGAAATAATAAACTTGAGAGATGGGTAGGATGGGTAGATTTAGGACTTTATGTTGTAGTCTCTTTGTGATTGCTATTTGTTAAGTAAGTCTTTGTTAAGTAAGCCAATGTCTTCTTTTGTAAGATGGCTCCTCCAAGAAAAGCTGTAGATAATGCAATCCTACAAGCTCTTACTCAGATTCTTCAGAATCAACAAAACCAACCTGTTCCTGCTCCTCTTCCTACTCCGCCTCCAGAAGGTGCCCCTGGCACTTATACTTGGGTGGCAAATCAATTAACTCGAAACAACACCAAGACGTATGGTGGTTAAGTAGATCAAGTGGCACTCACTGAATGGTTCCGTGAATTGGAGAAGAGTTTTGCCTTGTATGAAGTTCGTGAAGGTGACAAGGTGAAATTGGCTTCTCATTTCCTTGTGAAAGAAGCGGATAGATGGTGGTCTATGACTGGTCCTACTTCTTTTCTTGAACCTGGCTTTGGGTGGGATCGCTTTAAGGATCTAGTTGAAACTAGATTTTATCCAAAAGAGCTGAAACAACAAAGACTTAAAGAGTTCATGGAATTGAAGCAAGGAAATCTTTCTGTTCAAGCCTTTACCGATAAATTCAATGAACTTTCTCACTATGCCACTAGACTTGTCAAAAATGAAGATGAAAAAGTTTTCTTTTATCTTGAAAAGCTTACTCCAAAGTTTAAGAGTATGATTCGTAGAGATTCTACATCCTTTGTCTCGATCTACGATGATGCCTTATGGGCCGAGAGCTCTCTTAAAGCTATTGATGAAGAGGCTTGTGCTTCTAGTACATCTCTTGGCAAGAGGCCATTCTATCCTACTCCTAGGCCTTACGTTGTTCCTTCTAGGCCTTATGTTGCTTCTTCCATTCCCTCTTATCCTAATAAGAGAAGGTTTATTCCGAGTGGTCAAGCAAATCAAGGTGCTCGTAATCTATCTCCTAGCAACAACAAAGGACTGAAGGATCGTGTGTGCTACCAGTGTAAGAAGCCAGCACATCCCGGAGTTGGTTGTTTTGATAGGGATAGGCCTATTATATGTTTCTTCTGCAACAAGCCTGGACACAAGGCTAATGTATGTCCTGCGAAGAAGACTGTTGTTGCTACTACACCTGCTACTTCTGAGAGACCGAGAGGTCGTATTTTCTTGATGAGCCGTGCTGAGGCTGAGGCACACCCAGATATAGTCACTGGTACGTTCTTAATATTTAAAGTTCCTTGTTTAGTTTTATTCGATACAGGTGCTTCTTTGTCATTCATATCGATGAAACTCTCCGACAAATTACCTCTTGAATCTTCGCTTGGTGAAAGCACGGATATATCTTTACCTTCCGGTGAAATCTTTTCCTGTTCTAATATCTATTCCAATGTTCCTATATCAATATCGGGATCTATTTTTCCGGCTAATCTCTTTCGATTCCCACTTGAAGAATTTGATGTTATTCTGGGCATGGATTGGTTATTTAGTTATCATGCTCGATTCGAATGCCGAGATCAAAACATTATTCTTAAAAGTCCTTTGGGTACTCGTGTATCTTATCAAGGAGTTAGAAAGCAAGCTAGTGTGAAGTTAATCTCAGCTATGAAAATGATGAATGTTTTGAAGAAGGGTCATCAAGCGTTTCTATGCGTAGTGACTACTTCTGATTCTTCTCTTCCTCCTTTGAAGGATGTTCCTATTGTTTGTGAATATCCAAATATTTTTCCCGATGAATTACCCGGAATTCCTCCTGAAAGAGATGTTGAATTTTCCATTGATCTAGTTCCTGGAACTGGACCAATTGCTAAAGCTCCTTATCGTATGGATCCTTCCGAATTGAAAGAGTTGAGAATCCAACTTGATGACTTGATTGAGAAAGGCTTTATTAGGCCTAGTGCTTCTCCTTGGGGTTCTCCCGTTCTCTTTGTGAAGAAAAAGGATGGTTCTATGCGACTTTGTATCGATTATCGTGAACTTAATCGTGTGACAGTCAAGAACAAATATCCTCTTCCACGAATTGATGATCTCTTTGACCAATTACGTGGTGCTTCTACTTTTTCCAAGATTGATCTTAGATCGGGTTATCATCAAATTCCAGTTCGTGAATCCGATATTCCTAAGACTGCTTTCAGCACGAGATATGGACATTTCGAATTTAAAGTGATGCCTTTCGGATTGACTAATGCTCCTGCTATCTTCATGGATCAAATGAATCGTACCTTTAGTGAGTACCTCGATAAATGTGTTGTGGTATTCATTGATGATATCTTAATTTTCTCAAAGAATGATGAAGATCATGTCAAAGATCTCCGTATCATTTTAGACATTCTTCGTCGTCAAAAGTGGTTTGCTAAGTTCTCTAAATGTGAATTTTGGTTGCATCAAGTAGCTTTTCTTGGACATGTCATATCCAAAGATGGTATTATGGTAGATCCTGCCAAAATTGAAGCCGTTGTTGATTGGAAGAGTCCGAAAAATGTGACTGAGATTCGAAGTTTCCTTGGTTTGGCGGGTTATTACCGTCGATTTGTGAAAGATTTTTCTAAGATAGCTAGACCGATGACTCAATTGTTGAAGAAGGAGTCTAAGTTTGTGTGGACCGATGAATGTGAGAATGCTTTCCTGGAATTGAAAACTAGGTTGACTACTGCTCCAGTGTTGACCTTACCTGAGGATGGTGTGGACTATGATGTTTATTGTGATGCTTCAAAATATGGTCTAGGTTGTGTCTTAATGCAAAATCGAAAGGTTATTGCTTATGCCTCTCGACAGCTGAGAGTTCACGAGGTGAATTATCCGACTCATGATCTTGAGTTAGCTGCGGTGGTGCATGCCTTGAAGACATGGAGACATTACCTTATTGGAGTTCATTGCCGAATTTATACCGACCATAAAAGCTTGAAATGTATTTTTACCCAGAAAGAGTTGAATATGAGGCAAAGAAGATGGCTAGAGTTAGTGAATGATTATGATGCTGAATTAATTTATCATGAAGGGAAAGCAAATGTGGTGGCCGATGCTTTGAGTAGAAAGACTTGTCACTCTTTGAACACTATCCGTGAATTACCTCATGAATTTATCGTAGAATTTCAAAAGTTAGGGATAAGCCTGGTTGAGAAGGGCTTTGATCATCTTAGTGCCTTGAGTGCAGAACCTGACTTTTACCGTGAGATCCGTACTTGCCTACCTGAAGATGCTACTTTCAAATCCATTCAAGCAAAAATTTAGCTTGGGCAAGCTAAGGATTGTGTGGTGGATAGTGATGGATATCTTCGTTACCATGGTAGGATGTATGTTCCGAATGTAGCTGAGTTGAGAAAGAGGATCCTTGTTGAGGCTCACCTTTCTCCTTATTCTATTCATCCTGGTGGTGACAAGATGTATAAAGACTTGAGATTACAATTTTGGTGGCCTAGAATGAAGATTGATGTCCTAGATTATGTTAGCAAATGTCTTACCTGCCAGAAAGTGAAAATTGAGCATCAGAAACCCGGAGGTTTGCTACAACCTTTGGATGTTCCTCTTTGGAAATGGGAGTCCATTGCCATGGACTTTGTGATGGCTTTACCTAGAACTACTGGTGGAAAGGATGCTGTTTGGGTAGTTGTAGATCGACTGACCAAATGTGCTAGATTTATACCGATCAAGGAAATATGGAATTTAAATGTTCTAGCTGGTGCCTATGTGAAAGAGATAGTACGCTACCATGGAGTTCCTAAAGATATAGTTTCAGACCGAGACCCTAGATTCTGTTCTCGTTTCTGGACTGCTTTACAAGAAGCCATGGGTAGTAAGCTACTAATGAGTACAGCTTTTCATGCCGCTACAGACGGACAGACTGAGAGGACTATCCAGACATTAGAGGATCTTCACCGAGCTTGTGCCTTATATTTTCATACTTCTTGGGAGAAATGTTTACCTCTTGTTGAATTCTCCTACAACAATAGCTATCCAGACATTAAAATGTCATCTTTGAATCATCCTAGCTCATTCGTTCTTTGCTTAAATTCGCGTAAGTTCGTCTCATTCTTCCCCTCTTACCTTCCTCTATCCGTATTGATATTAAAATCATCGTCTTTCTCGCTTTTCAAACTTTCCGTCTTTCTCAAGATGAATTTTATTCATCTTTTATGATCTATTTGTAGGTGGTGACCTCCAAGATCCCGACAAAGACTATTTTCTTATTGAAGAGGAGCTTGACGAGTAGTGAAGACGCTTAAAGGTAACGGTGAAGGGTTACTCGGTATCATTTACGTGTTTTACATGCTTTATATGCTAGAAATCGTATTAGAATACGATTAGTAAGCTTAGGAATCATGTTATGATTAATGAATGTTGTTATTTGATGAATGTTGATGATGTATATTGATTGTTGATAGTTATTAGAAGTTATATATGAGAATTGAAATAAATTGGGTAAGTGAAAGAGGCTCTCGGGTGAACTGGGGTTCCCAGCCGAGTGACCGGCCGCCGGTCTGCCCACCGTCTGGGAACACATCAGTAACAACCTTGGATTTTTGTATAGGGGTGGCCCTGGCCAAGTGCCCGGCCGCCGGTTCCCTGACCGGCCAGGAAAACATGCCCTGTTTTTGATGATTTTTGGTTTTGTCTTGTGCTCCGAGCCGGGGTACCGGCCGCCGGTCCATTGACCGGCCGGCGCTACGGCTGTATATTTTTCCTATGATATCTAAAACTCGTAATTTATAATAGTTCGCATGATTCGTTTATCGTATAATTTTACGTAGTGACTTATAATATTCATGTTTTGGATATGTGATATTTCATTCGCTTGTATCACATGTTTTCAGACGGTTTTTGCTATGTCCCACTTTGAGTCGGTTTTTACAAATGATACGGTTTGAGCACTATTTTGTCTTGTGCTTTGTACTCTCATTCCCTTGGCTACCTCCACGTTCGTAAGGCTGTAATGTCGGAATGGGGAGGTTCCTTACTGCTTAAATGCATGTGTTAGTGGGCATACGACGACGTTGTTGGGAGGCGGACGCTTTGCGTTGATCGACCCGGCCGTCAAATGTTGTGTACTTGCGAGGTGGTGTTATTTGCATGTAGCGTACCGCTTGTTATGAGGCTTGTGCTCTTTTCCGCCTCTTTCGTGAATTGATCTACCGAATTTGGGGTACTCGGCGTCTATGATTGACCGATTCTTGGATGCGAAATGTATC
>JAIUZE010071998.1:0-36977 GCA_022085475.1 Heliosperma pusillum | reverse complement strand
GGGTTCGGGTGTGAGCTAGCGGGCGTTGTCCCTGGAAGTTTCACCTCTAGACGATTTTAGCTAGTTTTGCTAAACACTTGTTCTTTGTTAACATTTTGAGAGACACCGTCTCTTTGTTATTTTCCGCACTTAGTTTGTAATATTTTGACACTACTCGTTTTATTTAACTTGCATGTATAAAAGTTTTTAAAACTTCACATTTCCGCTATATATTTCACATGCTTGTTTGTTTTATATTTCCGCATTCGCGAGGGTTGTCACAATAACGTTTTGAGAGACTACGTCTCTTTGTAGTATATTATACTTTAAGTTTGTAATTATTTGACATTCCTCGTACTTTTCTTTTGGCATGTAAAAAGTTTCAAAAATATAGTAATTTTCTCTATATAAATTGCATGCTTGTTATGTTTTATTTCCGCTATCGCGAGGGTTGCCACAAAAAGCCAAAGCAAGAAAGCTGGATGCTAAAGTTATGGCCAATTCAGCCTCAACTTCTGAATTCAAAAATGTTGACAAAATCACTCTTAAGTATAAAGTTATAGGTAATCAAGCTATAACCTCAGAGTTAAAACTCAACATTAAACACCTTGAGGCCAAGGTTAGAGCTAATGAAGGTGTAACCTTAGAGTTGATAAAAGCCAATGAAATTATTAAGATTGAGATAAAAATTACAAGAAATTCTAATCTCAGATCAAAAGAAGGAAATCGATTCTTCATCTCTGCAACTAAAGAAATCAAAGGCTCAAATAACGGATATTAAGAAAACAACACTAAGACATAGTCTTGATTCTTAATAAACTCTTCCAAAACTTTCGTGGCAACCTTAAGGAAAGTAGTTCCTCCAAATTTAGAGATCGACCATTCTGATTGTCATAAGGAAATCAACTCTCTAAAAGAAATACTTATGCATGCTAGGAAAGTACATGACAAATGGGAAGGTAGCAAAACTATTTTAAACTTCTTAACTAAAAAATCTGACAATAATATGAAAATGGGACTAGATCATGCATATTATGGTCGTAAGGAGCACTATAATTGTTGGAGTAAGTGTCCTCAACAATAGTGCGATCACTTAATTAAATCTCAATAACAAGAATACACAGAGATGATTAACATTATAGTCAACTGATCCACATTAATCGGTAATAATTTGCTTACTAGAGTTTGACATTACTGTCGTATGACGGTGGTGATCAGTTGATCCCTTGAGGTCACACCGAAAGGACGATTACCTAATCAAGTAAGTTAATTAATTGTATATTGATATAGATTAATTAATCTCTTAAACAGAACAAGTTTACAAGTGAGAAATATATCTTATTGTAATATGATTAAATAAGATTCAATTTAGTAATTAAATTGTTATATCAAAAACATTTTGAGATAAGATTGATCGGTTAATTATAATTGCAAAATGTTGTAGATTGAATTAACTAAATGTGATATGACCCACTTTACATACATGTAATTATGAATTATTAATTAAAATATTAAGTGTAATTTATTTGTTATAAGATTATATTTAAATTAGTTAAATATACATTTATAAATATAATTACATGTAACATGTCACATATCACATATCACATATGTGACATATGACAAATTACAAAAGATAAAATGGAGTCCATTTTACATTAGGGGGCCGAATTGGGTGATGGGTATTAGTGTGGTGATTAGTTCATGGTTTAATGCTTAAACATCATGATTACACACCTATACCTATATAGCCTACCCTAGTGTTTTGGGTAAGACAAAAAGCTAGGATGCTTGTCCCTCCACCACACCCAAGACCGACGGACCCCACCCCCTTGTGATGAAAATAAGTTCTTATTTTTCCACTTCAATTCTTATGCCTTCTCTCACACTACATTCTTACACTACAACTTAGAGAAGTTGTGTTTTTAAAAGAAGTTTTCTCACAAACTCAAGTTCTCATATATTACTACAAGATTCACAATATTACTAAGTGTAGTAATAGTTGTATTAGGAATTTGAGTTTTGGTTGTTGTTGAAGTTGATTTTCGTGATTGTGTGTCCCAGCCGGCCGACCGGCCGCCGGTCACCCCAACCGGCTGGGAACCCCCTGATGTGAATTGGTCATTTTTGAGAATTTTGATAATAGGTGCGTCCAGCCGGCCGACCGGCCGCCGGTCCCACAACCAGCTGGGCACACCTGTGTACTTAGTTGTTTTCTTTGTGAGACTGTGACTCCCAACCGGCCACCCGGCAGCCGGTCCCACCGGCTGGAACTCTCCCTTTTCCCATTTTCTTCACTTTTCTCATTTGGCCTGTGACCCTAGCCGAGTAGCCGGCAGCCGGTCACACCCACCGGCTGGGGATCCCCTGTATTTTTTGGTGTTGTTTGGTGTTGCTGAGGTACCAGCCGGGTACCCGGCAGCCAGTCCACCTGACCAGCGGGCACCTCTTGCGATTCTTTCTCATTTCTTTTCCATATGCTTTCATATGTAATAGTTTGTATGGTTTGTTTATCTTATAAACTTACGTAATAACATTAAATATTCATGTTTGGAATATATGATATCTCACACGCTTATATCACATGTTTTGTGACAGTTTTTTTTATGACCCCTCTTGAGTCGGTCCTACTTTATGTATTGATGTGAGCACTACGTGTTGAGTGGTTGAACTCTCATTTCTCGGGTACACTCTATCCTTGTTAGACTGGAATATCGGAGCGATGAGGTGTATCCTTGATGCTTGTATGCATATTTTAGTGGAGATATGACGACATTGTTAGGAGGTGAACACAATGTGTTGATCGACCCGGCCGTCAAATGTCCTATCCTTGCGAGGTGGTGTCATTGCATGTAGCGTACTAGATTGACTTTTGACTATAGATCTCTTTCCGTCTTTTTCGTGTGGTTTAGCCGAATTTGGGGTACTCGACGTCCTTTGTGTTGATTGAGTCTTGGATGTGGAACGTCATACCACATGTCTAATTGGGAAACGACTTATCCCGAGAGTCTGGCCAGGTTTAGACTAGGACCGTATTATTATCGTCGTCCTACCAGGAGGATTAGAGTCTTGTGTGTGCGAAACGCCTTATCGTACACGGTTCAGGGGAACGCCTTACCCCGTGGACCTGTTTGTCTAGGTCATGAGCATACGAAACGCCTTATCGTATGCGCTTCAGGGAAGCGCCTTATCCTGTGGACTTCCATTGACTTGTCTTGGTATTGTACATGATGCTAGTGCATGTGATTTAGTGTGAGAGTTGTGTTGTTATATTCTTATGTTTGGATGGTTGTTTTTAAGTTGAATCATATGCGAACATTGAGTTGGATTCTTGCATGACATAGATGATTCAATTGGTTTGTATGTCGAGTCCCTACCTTATCAAGTATATGCCACTAACGGTGAGATGTAAGCCCTAGTGTGTATATAGCTGCCTAAGGGTGTTATCCCCGAGTCGATTCATAGCATGATGATTATTTTTTGGGATATCATTTACTTGTATCATGTTACCTTGAAATGTAGGCTTGTACTTCACATGATTCACTTGTACATGCGTTTCTACATGTTTTATTATCGTTTATGTGTGTTTACTTGTGATATGGCTGGGAGGACCCGGAGTTACTCCCCACTGACTGTGGCGTTCATGTTTCATGAATGTACAGGTACAAGTCGATGCTACATGGGGTTGAGACTAGTGTGAGCTAGCGAGCGTCATTTCACGATGATTACCCATTACCGCTTAGACTCTTCTACTTTTATAGCATTTGTATATTTTTGGGATCGCTTAGACCTTTTGATAATCTTTGCGAAAAATGCCTTAAAATTTTTTAAAAATTCTCTAATTTTCGCTGCAAATTACTTGTTTATCTGTATGCTTTCACGAGGGTTGTTGTAACAACCCGAAAAGTACCCAATTTTTCTAGTAAAAATGTTTTACGAATACTTTTCAGCAAAGTAAGTTTTAAAATAGAATTTATTGTTTCGAGTTGTATTTGGAAATTCCGAGTTCGTATTTGGAATTTCTGTGAGATTTCATGAGAATCCCGTTTTAAGTCATCTTTGACTTTTCTTGACTTTTAAGTCGTCTTTGACTTTTCTTGACTTTTTAAGTCGTCATTTACTTTTCTTGACTTTTAAGTCGTCATTAACTTTTCTTGACTTTTAAGTCATCTTTGACTTTTCTTGACTTTCAGTCAACTTTGACTTTCGTTGACTTTTTCCCGACTCGCCTTATAAGTTTGAAGACCGAAATTTTATTTAAAAAAATAATATTTGTAATTTATTTTTATTTAGATTTATTAGAAT
Source organism: Heliosperma pusillum (assembly GCA_022085475.1). Taxonomy (NCBI): domain Eukaryota; kingdom Viridiplantae; phylum Streptophyta; class Magnoliopsida; order Caryophyllales; family Caryophyllaceae; genus Heliosperma; species Heliosperma pusillum. The sequence goes on along the minus strand of JAIUZE010071998.1, from coordinate 32,693 downwards.
TTATGATAATTTAATAAAATTATTTTGAATTTATTCGGAATTTATAATAAGGTTTTACGGTTTAAACCCGGGAATCATTTAACTATTCCCGACTCATCGCAAATCCCGAAACAAAATCGAAACTCGACTTTGGCATGAGTCACACGCCCATGTCACTTTTTTCCACTCACAATTAGATCTTTTAATTGTTTCGATTAAACTAATACAAATATCTAAGATATTTGTAGCTTTATCGATCCGTCAACGAAAATTTCGCAAATCGCTCAAAAACAGACCCGATTCTCCTATGATCCACACGGCTCTCCTTCCTCTCTTAGAGCTAGATATTTGTCTTTCTTTTGATTACAATAACATAATATCTAGATATTTGATTATTAATCTAATGATATCTAATTAATTACCTTAATTAAATATAAAACCCGAGTCAATTCCGTAACAACAATTTCAAAACCCGACTCGATATTTTCTCTATATGTACACGGCTCACTCACCACACTTACTCAGTAACAACTTTTCATTTTACAATAAATCAAATTAAGATCTAATTAACACTTTCTTTAATCGTTCTTCATCGTTCTTCGCCGTTCTTCGTCGTTCTTGAGCAAAATCATCATAAAACCTTCATTTCTTATTCAAATCCGTCCTAACTTATATTTCTAGAATCTCCTCTTCGCTCTCCATCTTCAAGTACGGTTTATTTTCAATTCCGACAAAATCGTTTTCAACACTTTAATTATGGAAAATCAAGTTTTAATTCTAATAATGTTTTTCTTGTCATTTCTTATAGGGGAAGATTTTGAAGACGAGTTTGGTGACTCGTATATTTTGGGTGAAGATTAGTAGACGGGTTTATACTTCTTATTTTTTTGGTGCTAATTGGTTTTGCTAGCTAAGGTAACGATTCCGAGTTACTCGACGATTTAATGTTACATATCCTTTGTTTCTTTTGTTTTTGTTCATATTATTGTTATTTATGATTGTTGGTAATAACATGATAAGTAGTAATTATTTGTATGTTGTATGGAATTTTTATGACATGTTTTGGTTCTTGACATATTTGGATGAGTTGTTTAAAATCATGATTTTTGTTTGGATGGTTGTTAAAATGGTGGTTTGATAATTAAAACATGTTGGAATTAATTTGGTGTTTGTTGTTGTTGAACCGTGTGAGATGGCTGGAAAAACCAGCCCAAACCAGCCCCAAACCAGGCCGGTTCAGGCCGGTTCAGGCCCGGTCCAGGCCGGTCTGGATTGGTCCGGATTTGGTCCGTTGGTTTTGTGTTGATGTTTGATTGTTTTGTTGTTGTTTTGACGGGTTTTAAATATGTTAAGCATGCGGGAAAATATTAAGAAACGGTTTTAGAATTTTTAATCAAAATAGCCCAAACCAGGCCCGCGGGCCCAGTCCAGGTCCGGTTTGGTCTCGGCCCAAAATCAGCCCGTGGGTCCCTCTTTGGACTTGTGACGGTTTTTGAGTTATTGCCATTTTATCGTGTTTTGTAATATTTAGCAAGTGGGAAATGTTAATAAGTAAAATATTTAATTAAAAAGGTTTTTCATAAAATTATTATTTCTCACATGTTAGACATTATAATACGAGATGTAGTTGAATTTGATATCCTTTAAGTCAAGCGGGTTTTAGTAAGATTAAATAATTCACATGTTAGAAGTTTTACTAAAATAACATGTAATGAATATGATGATTTTTATGATCAAGTCTATGTGGTAAAGACTCTGTTTCTAGCCGGTTTGACCAAACGGGTTTGGTCAAACTAAGATCTAGTCAGCCCCGTTTTGACTGAGGACCCGTCGCGGGACTCGGGTCGGGGATTTGTCTTCAAGTAAGGTTGTATTTAATTAATGAATTAGCCTTAGTAGATATGAGGCGATATGTTATTTGAATATGATTTTTATATGCAATTAGTCACATGTTAGGAAGTTTTTCCCGTGACTGTTGGATTGGATGATATATGTCGTGTTGACTAAGTACCCATAGAGAATTATGAGTATATGGCGTCTTGACCATTCTAATTCTAAATGAGTATCTTGGACCATGTCATAGATAGGCCTTACTATCTTTAACGAGTATATAGTTCACTGCTTGATAGCTTTTGTGTTCCGGCCTGGGGGGCTTATCTCCAAGTCGGAGCATGGCTGCCTAAGAGTTCCACTTTGGGAATGGAGCCAGCTTAAGTACTAGCCAACTCTGTCTAGGGGGCTCGCATATAGTAGAGATTTTGTGTACTGTTTGTCTTGAGACGGGGAAGGGAATACCGTGGTGTGCGAGGTATGAGACAGTATAGGACTAGGATGTTTTCCTACTGGTGGTATAGCCTCGAGTTACAGAAGTCGACTATTGACTGTCCTAAGAACTTATGCCTGTTTATAGACGTATTGGTCTTTCATGTTTGATGATTCTAGGAATCTTAGAAGGTGAGATGCAAGCCGGCTAAGGTTGATAGAGTTTGGATTACCGGATGTTAACTGATTCACATGATATTAGGTTTGATTAGGGTTTGAGTGTATCATGGCCATGTTAAAGGTAACCTCTGAGCTAGCATACCAGCTTCCCTACCTCGTGTTATAGTTTATTATCGGATTCACATGATAGCTTTCATATGCTAGGTTATATGTTAGTTATTTGTTCATAACATGAAAAGCATATCATATTTGTTAAGTTTTGTATTTTCCATATACATTGCTTTTATGTTATTCATGTTTCATTAAACTCGACATTTCGTGGCTGGGAGAACTCGGAGTTACTCCCCACTGACTGTGGCTTCCGTGTTTAGATTTAATGCGGTTGGCAGGTTTGTGATGCATACATTGGGTACATTGACGAGCTAGCGAGCGAAGTATTTACCTTGGACCTATATTCGGTTCTTAGATTGTATATTATTATACACTCTTTTATTTCCGTATTTATACGGGAGATATGTCTCCCGTCTTGTATAATTTTTTATGTATAATATTATTTCGTATTTGTTATGAACCTTTTTATTTAAGACACCTTCTTATGATGAATATATTTAATAGTAGGTTCCGGTTTTAAAATGTACCGATTTTCACTAAAGTGAACCTATTAGAAACGTATTCTCATCTTTTATTTATTTAAATTTTTTTTTTCTTTCCGCAAATTTGAGGGTGTCACAAATCCGCAATGATAAACTGCCTGGAACACTTCCAGCGGATACATGACATTTCTATTTGAAAATGTCACTCCTACTTGGAACCTTTCCAATAGTATTTTCTGCTTGGAATTCTTCCAACAGATAAATCTTCTATAAAACACAGCCAGTTCATGATTTCAAATCACTTTGATCAGTTTGGAAACTGAAGTCTGTGTGAACTCTTACACACAACTCACTTTAAACTCCAAACATATGAAACATATCTTTAGTCCTTCGCAAGTACTTAAGGATGTTCTTTATGGCTATTAAGTGACTCTCACTTGGATTTGATTGCAAATGATTCGTCATACTCAAAGCATGCGAAATGTCGGATTGAGTATACATCACAGCGTATATAATTGATCCCGCAGCGGAAGCAAAAGGAATCAATTATGATGTGTTCAACTTCCTTGAACTAGTCAAAGATCTTATCAATATAAGAATTTTGACTCAATGCTAATATCCTTTTAGATTTATCTCCATAAATCCAGATATCTAAAAGATGTATTCTACTTTTCCAAAATCTTCCATCATCTAAAATGATCAATATGTCTCCACATATAAGACTGATGCACACCACATTACTCCCACTAAACTTCATGTATAAACATAATTCCTCGAGATATCGAGAAATATTTTGCAACATGATTGACACACTAATTCCAACTCTTTTGTGCTTACTTAAGACATACTCTTAAGCTTGCAAATTAACTTAGGATAATTAGGATCTACGAACCCACAGGTGAATATAAAATATACTACCTCTTCTAGAATCGTATTCGAGAAGGTGGTTCTTGAGGTCCAATTGACATCATACTATTATGATATGCTGTAATCGCTAAGTATATTTGAATGGATCAAAAATTAAGGTTGGTGCAAAACTCTTTGCCTACCAAGTTATCTTTGAAAACATTTTCATGTTCATCCATGCAAATTTCGATCTTAAAAATCAATTTACATTGAAGAGGTCGTACTTCTTCAAGTAAAATTTACCAGGTCACATACCTGACCATCATGCATGGAGTCCATTACGAATCGTATGACTCTAAGCCATATCAAAAAGTTGGGACTAAAAACAGTCTTTTATAAGTCGCATATTAGAATTCATCACTATAAAGGAGCGATAAAATTCCACCTGACCTCCTAGGTTCCGAAGAAACAACTACTGAACAAGCATCACGAGTTTGTGGCTCAGTTTGTGGCTCTTGAAACATTTTCTCCCACTCTGTCTTATCAAGAAATAATCGTATTTTTATTGAAAGACAGCATCACGAGGCACAAACGCTTTGTTCTCGTGGTCAATGTGGGATTATTGAGCACTTGTTTCATTCAAATAACTTATAAATTAGGTACGCTACCTACCCATATCGTATATGGAATGAAATCAGACTGTTTTAAATGTGTTTCAATATAGTGGGAAAAGAAATAGCAGACAAAAATATTAAGATCCCAAGGTTAGTCAAATGGCTCATTTTGATTTGACAAAGACAAAACCATATCGTATAAGGTTCTGTATCTCTATGCAACAACACCTTATCTCATAATGTGTGTTAGAGAATGTTAACTCGTGAAACTATTTCACAATACTTTGGTGAATATCAAAGTCAATACTTAGATATTTATAGTTACGATTTGCTCGTAAGTCCTTGTCTAATACTCTTGGTGATTAACTACTTCACATTGAAGCTCTTTGAACTTTTAAAAGATTTCCCATAGCACCTTATTAAGTAGAATCAAACATAATATCTACTTAAATCGTCGGTAAATCAAGTGAAGTAATCATTACCATCTCTGGTTGTGTTTATTGGACCACACGTATTCTTATGTAATGGGGCCAATAATTTACTAGTTCGATTTCCTTTTCAACAAAAGGGCACGAATCATCTTGCCTTGAATACAAGATTCGCACACACCATAAGATTCAAAATCAGATGGGTTAGGGATAGTTGTTAATACTAGCCTCTTAATGTGCTACACAATCCAGAATTAAGATTAGACATAGGTCACCAATTTTGAGCCTTTTTCAATCTATATGACAAGTAATTACTAGTTTAGGTCAAGAATATAATTACCTTTGATTGGTATGGGATAACCATTGACCAAGTATAGGCATAAAAAGATACAACGTTTGTTCTATTCACAAAAGTGAAACACTTGTGTCGTACACAAAAGTGGATACTATATTCTTTATTTAGAGGTTATGTACATAATAACGTTTATTAAAGTATACCTCTAAATCCAAAACTAGATTGATCACATTATAACTTTTATATGTCTCTATAGAAATAAAACTACAATAGTTATATTTCCCTTGTAGGTCGACATTTAATCATGGTTAGTCGTCGTACGAATCATTATTATATGCATTGAATACATTGATGAAAACCATAATGGGTATCTAACACCCAAAACTTGCATTTAGCAAAATAAATGTCGATCATATAGATATTATGGGTGAAAAAACAAATTACACCTAATTTCTAACTCTTTAGAAAACTTTGGGAAGATTTTTTTCTTGTGTCCTACACTGTAAAATAGAATCGTCAAAAGTTGGGTTCGACACCTTGCTTGGGTTTTGACTTTACTATTCAAAATAGTCTTGCCTTTATCCCTTGCCTTGTGTCAAAGTCGAGCCAACCTACTCTTGAACCTCGTCTTAACAATTAAGAATATAAACATTATTCTAAGTGCTCCCACTCACTTTCATGAATCTCTACTTAGACAAGTATATTGGAATTATTGTGAAGACTATTCTTCATTTCATTCATGGTTTTACCTTCAAAAGGATAAACTTTTCATGAAGTGATTACGGTATTTGGTTTGTTCACGATTTCAAATAAATCGATTAACCTAGTCATCCCAACTGTTTTGGCCTCTTTTGAGGTAAGCCTCGATAAGGAGCATTATGACGACATACCAAAATACAAATATTTTCTTTGGAGCAAAAATTTGATGTACCATTGTTTTATAAGAAGGCGTCACAAAATATTCAAAAACGCTTTTGACTAAGTGTGACTTATTCATTTACTCTTCATAAGAGACATTTGCAAGGGTGAATATGAGGATCAAAAGATACAATTCATTTTGTCTTTAGCTACGGTGGTATAAACGGAGATTGCAATCAAAATGCTACCGTATAAAATAATGGAAACCTTTTCCGCGATTTAACGGATTTATTAGTTCATAGAAGAAAAATAATTGTCATTGCGCGAGTAAAAATAAATATCAACGGAAAATAAACATTCATTGCTTATATATAATTCACTTGTAAAACAATTTTAACAAGTCACTCATATAATAACCCCTCACGAAATTACATAAGTGATTCCAAGACCCATCTTTAGACAAAAATAGGCATCGCATGCTACCTTTATCTAAAAATGGTAAGTCAATACTTGACTAATTCTACTTTTAGAACTCTTGGTTGACGGATTTCAACTAAATCCATCTCCTAGTTCCAAGATAACGCTTATCTCGTTGAGTCCAATCCAATTTTGGCTTGTGATCGCATCACCCTACTTACCCGAGGTAACAAGGGACCCACGAGCGTGGTAGCCCTAATGAACACGGGGTTCATAGGTGTTACTAATTGGTAAGGCTAAATCTCAATTTTTTAAGTTATGTGAGAGGTCTTGTCAATTTTGTTATTAATTCCCTATAAGCGAACTAAGTCGGTGAATTGTGAATAACGTTGAATTGACAATAACGGTAAATAAAATGCATGTGTGACGATTTTGGCATGAGCGAAAATAAAGCAAGCAATCAAGCAACAATAAAATCCTAGTATGGCCACCTAGCTAATCAAAATTAACTAGATAGTTACAAATTCGGAAACCAACTCCTTGGTCCCTTGCCTCTTCACTTGGAACACCTTCCAAAATGGCACCGTCTTAAGGGAGCCACCGGTCTTCATAAAAATAATTACAAATGTACAAATATACAAATTCCTATTATAAATTTATACTATAAAATAAAATTATTAAATTATACAAACCGGCGATACGAGATCGCAATAAAATTACAACCAAAACGTTATTCCCTTACATTACGGGTAATAACGATAAAAATTAACTAGGCCATACTAGGTACAAAATTTGCATAAATTATTAAATAAATGACATTCATTCATTCAAACATAAATAAAATAAATTGCTGCAAAATTCATGCCAAAATCGTCCTAAGTTCAATTCATGCTCATTGTAGCTCGATTTTTCCGGGATTTATTGATTTTTAACCATTAAAAATCACTATCAACATTTAAATCTCATTTAAATTCAAACTAATTAACTATACTGATTTAGAACTCAAAATTAGTCATACTAATTTTGTTGGTCATTAATTAGATCGATTTGATTTCATTTGCTAAATATTACGGTTTAATCATAACAATTATGAAATAAAACCAAAATAAAATATAAACATCATAAAATTTGAAACCAAAAATTTTGTACATTCTGGAAAAATTCCAGGAACTATAAAAATAAAAAACATTTGCTCAAAAAATTTAAATTAATTTTATGAACAAATAGCTTTGTATTTAATGGTTTTATCAAATAAAAACATTAGATATAGTAAAACAGTGAAACAAATTATGAAATTTCACCAAGAGTATCAACATCATAATTTAAAATGTACAAAAAATTTTCAAGACCATAAATGGACGTTTCAATTTTATGAACATTATAATCTCATATTATCGACTTTTATCGTATAAAAATCAATGAACATGCAATACATAAGTAAAAGTCACGAAATTTTACATACAATATGTAAGAATGCATGTGAGAGCATATTAAAATTTCATGGCCAGAATCAACATGAAACTATTTTTTAGTTAACTTTTAACTCATAAAATGCATGTTAACTCGGTTTAAACGCCAAAAATCAAAATAAATAGCAAATTAATCCCTAAAATCACGAAATTTGACCACAAACATTTTGAGGTCAGTAGGTATACATGCACCAAAAATGTTCGTCAGAATCGTATTTTAACTCAAAATCTTTGTTATTAGTTATTTTAACTTTAAAAAAAATGTCCAAAAAGAAACTGCATGCTACAAGGCTAAGCTCTGATACCAATTGAAGCCCCATAGGCCTTAATTAGACTTCTAATTATTTATTAAAATTATTATTAATTAGTTTATAATGATCTATGTAAATCGCATGCAAAATATAAAGAAATTTATAAAAGAGAGTAATTTCCTCACCTTGATTGGAAATATATGGGCACAACAAGAAATCTTCTTGTTGCCTGAGCTTTATAACAAAGGGATGAACAAAGAAATCTCCAAACTAGAAGGACCTCTCTAAGTTGCACAAGATGACACAAATAATCTACCCAGATTATTAACTAGATAATAAGATAGATATTATACTACTAATATTATGACTATATTACTACACTAGTAATACTTAGTAAATATTAGTATTTGAGAGTTTTTAGTGAGAGGAAGGTTTTTAGAGAGAAGTAAGCAAATTGAACAAAATCAAGTAAGTAATAAAATGAACAACTTTTGTTCATTCTTAAGGCCATAAGGCCGGATCCTCTTCTCCAAAATTGGACTATTATTTGTTCAATTTTATCACATGCATTTGAGTGGAGTGTTGTAGAAAAGATGATGATTGTTTTATACTTGCTATGTCACTTTCAATAAGTAACTAAAGAGTAAAAACAAGAACAAAATCATCACCCTTGTAACTACATCTTAACCGGCCACAATTGGTCTAGTTAGGTCCATTTTGATTTTTGATATTTGTCTCACAAATACTTATTGATCATATGGTTAATTATCTTGTATAATTAAGTGTTAATTTGATCATATAACAATTATATGACTCAATTAAATTAATAATATGTACTTAACATTTTAAGTAATATTTTACCATTATATCATTATATAATGGGTTCCACAATGCTTGGTTAATTTATTTTACAACTCCTTGTAAATATAATTAACTAATTACCTCAATCTCAAAACCTCAACTAATTTAGTAATTTAACGATTAATTACTAAGTTAAATCTTATTTAATCGTATTAAAATAAGATCTAAATTTATTAGTCAATTATCGCATAATTGAAAAATAAGTTTAATCGAATTTGAGTTCTTAACTCAATTTCTAATAATTAACTCTCGTACATATCGAATATATGTAATGTACTAATTAACTGTATCGTATACAAATAATTAGTTACTATTTGGATTTCATCCTTTAGGTGTGACCGAAAGGGATCAGTTGATCAACGCCGTCAAACGACAATAACGTCAAACTCTAGTTAGCCAACCGTTATTGATTTACGGTAATCAACTGACTAATCATATATATAGTCAATAAATATCCCAATTATATTCCATAATAAGATTTATTATGTGGCGCACTTTTGTGGAGGACACCTACTCCAACACGCCCGCTAGCTCAAACCCGAACCCAAAATACCACAGTAAAAAAACCATCCAATCAAGCAACCTGTTCATCCATGAAAAACATGAACGCCACAGTCAGTGGGGAGTAACTCCGGGTTCTCCCAGCCATATCACATTAAACGTACATAAAAGAAAATACAAAAGTAGAAGCATGCATATATAGATATACATGTGAAGTACGATAAGGATAAATAGGCAATTCAATATATAATGATAAGAGCATATGAAGTACAAATCCGAATCCATCATGTTATACAAAGACTCGGGGAAGACACTCTTAGGCAACCGAATACGCTCACTAGGGCTTGCATCTCATCGTTAGCGGTATAAGTTTGATAAGATTGAGACTCGACAAACAAACCATGCCAAGTCATCCAATGATCAATCATATAATCACTCATCCAAACATACCAATATATTGATGACATCTCTCACGGTAAATGAAACGCACTAGCACCGTGTACATGGCAAGTATGATTAAAAGGCATCCACGAGATAAGCATTTCCCTGAACGCATACACGATTCAATTCATTTCGTATCTGTGGACTAATTTCCTCCGGTAGAACGACGATAATAATACGGTCCTAGTCTAAATCTGGCCATACTCTATTCAATACGTGTTCCGATTCGACATGCGATAAACGTTTCGCATCCAAGACTCGGGTCAATCATAAGACGCCGAGTACCCCAAATTCGGTAGATCAATTCACGAAAGAGGCGGAAAAGAGCACAAGCCTCATAACAAGCGGTACGCTACATGCAAATAACACCACCTCGCAAGTACACAACATTTGTCGGCCGGGTCGATCAACGCAAAGCGTTCACCTCCCAACAACGTCGTCGTATGCCAACTACACATGCAATTAAGCAGTAAGGGTACATCCCCGTTCCGACATTCCAGCCTTACGAACGTGGAGGTAGCCAAAGGAATGAGAGTACAAAACACATAACAAAATAGTGCTCAAACCGTAACATTTGTAAAAACCGACTCAAAGTGGGACATACCAAAAACCGTCACAAAACATGCGATACAAGCGAATGGAATATCATATATTCAAAACATTAATATTATAAGTCACTACGTAAAATTATACGATAAACGAACCATGCGAACTATCGTAAAATAAGAATTTTTGAATTTATAAGAGAATAAGTCCAGCGGGTTGCCGGCCAGTCAGTGGACCGGCGGCCGGTCACCCGGCTTGCGCTACAAGCATAACACAAAAACTCATCAAAAATGCAGCGTGTTCCCAGCCGGTCAGGGGGCCGGCGGGCGGGCACCAGGCAGAGAGCACCACTACTCAAAAATGCAACCTTCATTCTGATGTGTTCCCAGCCGGTGGGCAGACCGGCGGCCGGTCACCCGGCTGGGAACCCCAGTTCACCCGTGAGCAACATACACAAGTTCTATCATTTCCAATTCTCATAATTTACTTCTATCAATTATCAATTATCAACAATCAATAATCATCATCAACAATCATCAACTAACAACAATCATCATCAATAACACCATTCCTAAGCTTACTAATCGTATTCTAAATACGAATTCTAACATAGAAAACATGTAAAACACGTAAATGATATCGAGTAACCCTTCACCGTTACCTTATTGCGTCTTCACTCCGCGTCAAGGTCTTCGTCAATCAAGAAGTAGTCTTTGTCGGGATCTTGGAGGTCACCACCTACAAATAGTTAATAAAAGATGAATTTACTTCACCTTGAGAAAGACGGAAAGTTTGAAAAGCGAGAAAGACGGTAATTTTATTATCAATACGGATAGAGGAAGATAAGAGGGGAAGAATAAGATGAACTTACGTGAATTTGAGCGAGAATCGAAAGAGTTATGACGATTCTAAGACGGATCAAAAATGGAAGCTAGAATTCTTTGGTTTTTCTTAGTGAGGAAGAAAGAGTTTAGTTGTGTGAGTAAATTAGGTTATGAGGGAGTATGAGGGGAGTTAGTGGGAAAAGTCAAGAAAAGTCAAAGACGCCTTAAGACGTGATTCACCTGAAATCTAGTGTAAATTCCAAATACGAACTCGGAAATTCTAAATTTGACACGGGAAATTTAATTCTAAACAAAAATTAAATTTCACTGAAAAGTATCCGTAAAATATTTTTACTATTAAAATAGGGTACATTTCTGGGTGTTACAATCACCCCACCTTTTAAAACGTTTCGCCCTCGAAACTTGAGCGAAAGAAAGATACCTTAATCGAATAGACTCGGATATTTACTACGCATTGAAGCTTCCGTTTCCCAAGTCTCTTCTTCGACATTAGCACATCTCCACAAGATTTTCACTAAAGGAACCACCTTACTTCTCAACTTCTTATCCTTGCGGTCTAGAATGCGAATCAGCTTCTCTTCAGAGGACAAATTTGGTTCAAGCTCGGGCATTTCCTTTTGAAAGACATGGCTTGGATCACTAACATACTTCCTCATCAATTGAGAAACATGGAAAACATCATAAACCTTAGCCAAATTCGGGGGCAAATCCAACTTGTAAGCAACGGCACCAATCCTTTTCACAATATCAAAGGGTCCAATGTACTTCGGGCTCAATTTGGCCTTAACACCAAACCGTTTAACACCCTTCATTGGAGATACTTTCAAGAACACTTTATCTCCAACCTCAAATTCTAGCGGTCTTCTTCGGATATCGGTATAAGACTTTTGACGGTCTTGAGCGGCTTTCATTCTATCACGAATGACCTTCACATTATCAATAGTCTGAACAAGAACATCGAGGCCTAAGTCACGAACATCACTCAATTGATTCCAACATATAGGACTCCGACATTTCCTTCCATAAAGAGCTTCATAAGGGGCCATCTTGACCGATGCATGATAACTATTGTTGTAAGAAAACTCCACCAACGGTAGACTCTTTTCCCAACTAGACTGGAAGTCAAGTGCACAAGCCCTAAGCAAGTCTTCTAAAGTCTGGATAGTCCTCTCGGTCTAACCATGGTAGCGGCATGAAATGCGGTACTCATCAACAATTTACTACCCATGGCTTCTTGTAAAGCCTTCCAAAATCTCGAACAGAACCTCGGATCTCGGTCGGATATGATCTCCTTAGGAACACCATGGTATCTAGCGATCTCATCAACATAAGCTTCCGCTAAACGATCTAAGCTCCAAGTTTCTTTGATCGGAATAAATCTAGCACACTTGGTCAAACGATCAACAACAACCCAAACGGCATCTTTACTTCCAACGGTCCTTGGCAAAGCCATGACAAAATCCATAGAAATAGATTCCCACTTCCATAGCGGAATATCCAACGGTTGTAGCAATCCACCGGGCCTCTTGTGTTCAATCTTCACTTGTTGGCAAGTAAGACATCTTCCAACATAAGACACACCATCACCCTTCAAGTTCGGCCACCAAAATTGTAGCTTCAAGTCTTTGTACATCTTATCACCTCCGGGGTGAATAGAATAAGGGGAATGGTGAGCTTCATCAAGAACTCGCTTTCTCAAACCAAGAGCATTAGGCACAAACAAACGGCCATGGAAACGAAGAACACCTTTATCATCAAACTTAAAATCTTTAGCTTTACCTTCAAGAAGTTTGGCTTGAATAGACTTGTAGGTAAGATCATCAACTTGGCTTTCGCGGATCTCACGGATAAAAACAGGTTCGGCACTCATAGCACCAACATAATCAAATCCACGATCCACAATTTCGAACTTCAACTTCCAAAACTCAACACAAATATCAACGGGCAATACCGACATAGCATTCAAGGAATGAGAAGATTTTCTACTAAGAGCATCGACAATAACATTAGCCTTCCCTTCATGATACAACAATTCAAAATCATAATCATTCACCAATTCCAACCATCTTCTTTGCCTCATATTCAACTCTTTTTGAGTAAATATGTACTTCAAACTTTTGTGATTGGTGAATATACGACAATGAACACCAATAAGAGTATGTCGCCACACTTTCAAAGCATGAACCACAACGGCCAATTCCAAATCATGAGTAGGATAGTTCACTTCATGAACTCTCAACTGCCTTGAAGCATAAGCCACCACCTTTCTACTTTGCATAAGAACACAACCCAATCCCATCTTAGAAGCATCACAATAGACATCAAAGTCTACACCATCTTCAGGCAAAGTCAACATCGGAGCGGTAGTTAACCTCTTCTTTAACTCTTGAAAAGCAGCTTCACAAGCTTCATTCCATAGGAACTTGGTTTCCTTCTTCAACAATTGGGTCATAGGTCTAGCAAGCTTAGAGAAATCCTTAACAAATCTACGGTAATAACCAGCTAAACCAAGAAAACTTCGAATTTCTCTAATATCAGTTGGACTCTTCCAATCAACAACGGCCTCAATTTTCGAAGGATCCACCATTACACCTTCTTTAGAAATTACATGCCCAAGAAAGGACACCTTAGGTAACCAAAATTCACACTTGGAAAATTTAGCAAACCACTTTTGACGACGAAGAACACTCAAAATAGTCCTTAGATGAATAGCATGCTCTTCTTCGTACTTGGAGAAAATAAGAATATCGTCAATAAACACCACCACACACTTGTCAAGATACTCACTAAATGTGCGGTTCATTTGGTCCATAAAGATAGCGGGAGCATTCGTCAATCCAAAAGGCATCACCTTAAACTCATAATGACCATACCTTGTACTAAAAGCGGTCTTTGGAATATCAACATCTCGAACAGGAATTTGGTGATAACCGGATCTCAAATCAATCTTGGAAAAAGTAGAAGCACCCTTTAATTGATCAAACAAATACTCAATTCTTGGTAAATGATACCTATTCTTGATTGTAATCCGATTCAACTCACGATAATCAATACAAAGCCTCATAGAACCATCTTTCTTCTTCACAAAGAGAACGGGAGCACCCCAAGGCGAGGCACTTGGTCGGAGCCATACGGTAAGGAGCTTTGGCTATGGGTCCAGAACCAGGTACAAGATCAATAGAGAACTCAACATCACGCTCGGGAGGAATCCCGGGCAAGTCATCGGGGAATACATCAACAAATTCACGAACAATAGGCATATCTTCAATATTTGGCAAAGAGGTAGTTGAAGAAGTCACAATACACAAGTATGCTTGGTGACCCTTTCTTACCATACTTACCAATTTCATAGCGGAAATCAAAGATACACCTTTTTGGGTATGAGATCCCTTATAGGTTATTCTAACTCCTAAAGGACTCTTTAAATAAATCTTTTGATCACGACACTCGAACCTAGCATGGTATAATGCTAACCAATCAATACCTAAAATTATATCGAACTCTCCTAGAGGAAACTTAAGGAGATTTGCGGGAAACATAGAACCCGAAATTGATATTGGTACATTAGGATAAAGAGTAGAACAAGAGATAATTTCTCCGGATGGTAAGGATATGGGAGTATCCTCACTAGATGTAGGCTCGATAGATAATTTATTAGCATAAGTCGAAGACACAAAAGACGTTGAAGCACCGGTATAAAAAAGAATAAGACACGGTTGCTCTAAGATTGAGAACATACCCGTAATGATCTCCGGATGAGCGTCGGCTTCGGCACGGCTCATAACAAAGATAGAACCCTTAGGTTTAGCAATTGGAGGGGACAACTTACGATTGGGGCAATCCTCATAACGGTGGCCACCCTTTTGACAAAAGTAGCAAAGATAAGGTCGGTTGGAACAAGGCACACCGGGATGGTATGGTTGTCTACAACGGTTACATTGATGACCTTGAGCTTGAGCTTGAGGAGCATAAGGCCTATGAGCCACAAGTAGCTCGAGGAATGAAAGGAGCGGGAGCTCTTGCATTTTCATTTGAAGGAGGATTAAATCTCCTCTTGTTAGCATAAGAGTTAGAGGAAGACGGAATAAACGGTCTCTTCCCATAAAAATTTGGCCTAGGAGTGTAAGAAGGAGAGGGATTATTCATCAAAGCTTCATCCCTAATAGCCTTCATGGAATTCTCGGCCCACAAGGCATCATCATAAAGATCCCCAAAGGAAGTCGTATTCCTCCTCACTTTACTTTGAAGAACGGCACTCAGCTTGTTGCGGTAATAGAAGGCTCGGTCCTCGTCATCTCGGATAAGCCTCAGAGCAAAATGAGCAAGCTTGTTGAACTCCGTAGTAAAGTCTTGCGCAGACAAGTTGCCTTGCTTAAAGTCAATAAACTCCTTGAGCCTTTGTTGCTTAAGCTCTTTAGGATAAAATCGACCTTCAACTAGAGCTTTGAAACAAGCCCAATTGAAATCATCTTCAAGAGTAGCAGTGGCGCAAGTAATCGCCCACCAATTATCTGCTTCCCTTACAAGGAAGTGCTTTGCGATCCTCACCTTGTCCTCTTCACGGACTTGGTATAGATCAAACTGCTTCTCCATCTCTCGGAACCATTCGGATAGCTCGGTAGGGTCCGGCTCTCCACCGTATGGTATAATCTTACTCCTAGCTATTTGACCTGCCACCCAAGCGTAGCCTCCTTGGTGGTTATCTTCTCTACGAGGGGGAACTTGGTTGGCTTGAGCTAAAGCCGCATCTTGTTGATTTTTCAACACTTGCGTAAGAGCTTCCAGCATGACATTCTCTACTACTCGAGGTCTAACCATCTTCATAAGAAACAAAAACAAATTAAGTTACTCCTATTAATTAGCATAAACAAATAGACTAACAAGTAAAGTCCTTAACTTCTACCCATCTCTCATTTATTATTTCAAGGTCAAGTAGTTTAAGTTTAGGGTTCACGTATGTGCATCGGGAGCGATAAAGCTCTGATACCAACTGTGACAACCCTCGCGAATGCGGAAATAAAACATACAAGCATGTGATTTAATTATCGGAAATACGGTGTTTTTAAAACTTTTTACATGCATAAAGAAAAGTACGAGGAGTGTCAAATATTACAAACCAAAGTATGAAATATACTACACAAGAGACGTAGTCTCTCAAAAATGTTATCAATGTCAAAGTGATTAGCAAACTAGCTAATTAACGTCTAGAGGTGAATCTTCCAGGGACAACGCCCGCTAACTGACACCCGAACCCAAAATACCATAGTAAAAAAGCCATCCAATCAAGCAACCTGTTCATCCATGAAAAACATGAACGCCACAGTCAGTGGGGAGTAACTCCGGGTTCTCCCAGCCATATCACATTAAACGTACATAAAAGGAAATACAAAAGTAGAAGCATGCATATATAGATATACATGTGAAGTACGATAAGGATAAATAGGCAATTCAATATATAATGATAAGAGCATATGAAGTACAAATCCGAATCCATCATGTTATACAAAGACACAGGGAAGACACTCTTAGGCAACCAAATACGCTCACTAGGGCTTGCATCTCACCGTTAGCGGTATAAGTTTGATAAGATTGAGACTCGACAAACAAACCATGCCAAGTCATCCAATGATTAATCATATAATCATTCATCCAAACATACCAATATATTGACGACATCTCTCACGGTAAATGAAACGCACTAGCACCGTGTACATGACAAGTATGATTAAAAGGCATCCACGAGATAAGCATTTCCCTGAACGCATACACGATCACATTTCGTATATGTGGACTAATTTCCTCCTCCGGTAGGACGACGATAATAATACGGTCCTAATCTAAACCTGGCCAGACTCTCGGAATAACGTGTTCCGATTCGACATGTGATAAACGTTTCGCATCCAAGACTCGGTCAATCATAGACGCCGAGTACCCCAAATTCGGTCGACATTCACGAAAGAGGCGGAAAAGAGCACAAGCCTCATAACAAGCGGTACGCTACATGCAAATAACACCACGTCGCAAGTACACAAAATTTGACGGCCGGGTCGATCAACGCAAAGCGTTCACCTACCAACAACGTCGTCGTATGCCCACTACACATGCAATTAAGCAGTAAGGATACATCCCCGTTTCGACATTCCAGTCTTACGAACGTGGAGGTAGCCAAGGGAATGAGAGTACAAAGAACATAACAAAATAGTGCTCAAACCGTAACATTTGTAAAAACCGACTCAAAGTGGGACATACCAAAAACCGTCACAAAACATGCGATATAAACGAATGGAATATCATATATTCAAAACATTAATATTATAAGCCACTACGTAAAATTATACGATAAACGAACCATGCGAACTATCGTAAAATAAGAATTTAGAATTTATAAGAGAATAAGTCCAGCGGATTGCCGGCCGGTCAGTGGACCGGCGGCCGGTCACCCGGCTTGCGCTACAAGCATAACACAAAAAGTCATCAAAAATGCAGCGTGTTCCCAGCCGGTCAGAGGGCCGGCGGGCGGGCACCCGGCAGGGAGCACCACTACTCAAAAATGCAACCTTCATTCTGATGTGTTCCCAGCCGGTGCGCAGACCGGCGGCCGGTCACCCGGCTGGGAACCCCAGTTCACCCGTGAGCAACATACACAAGTTCTATCATTTCCAATTCTCATAATTTACTTCTATCAATTATCAACAATCAATAATCATCATCAACAATCATCAACTCACAACAATCATCATCAATAACACCATTCCTAAGCTTACTAATCGTATTCTAAATACGAATTCTAACATAGAAAACATGTAAAATACGTAAATGATATCGAGTAACCCTTCACCGTTACCTTATTGCGTCTTCACTCCGAGTCAAGGTCTTCTTCAATCAAGAAGTAGTCTTTGTCGGGATCTTGATGGTCACCACCTACAAATAGTTAATAAAAGATGAATTTACTTCACCTTGAGAAAGACGGAAAGTTTGCAAAGCGAGAAAGACGGTAATTTTATTATCAATACGGATAGAGGAAGATAAGAGGGGAAGAATAAGACGAACTTACGTGAATTTGAGCGAGAATCGATACAGTTATGACGATTCTAAGACGGATCAAAAATGGAAGCTAGGTTTCTTTGGTTTTTCTTAGTGAGGAAGAAAGAGTTTAGTTATGTGAGTAAATTAGGTTATGAGGGAGTATGAGGGGAGTTAGTGGAAAAAGTCAAGAAAAGTCAAAAACTCCTGAAGACGTGATTCACTTGAAATCTAGCGAAAAATCCAAATACGAACTCGGAAATTCTAAATTTGACACGGGAAATTTAATTCTAAACAAAAACTAAATTTCGCTGAAAAGTATCCGTAAAATATTTTTACTATTAAAATATGGTACATTTCCGGGTGTTACAGAAAATCACGAAAACGTGCCTGGGCAGGTAAATGGAAGAGAGGAAATATGTTTCATAAGCCCTATGGGGTTCTATTTTAAGACCAATTGACAATAGAGGAAGTAACCCATTAACTTATAAAGTAGTAAACTATCTCCTCTTTTATCAATGGGGGATAACACTCACATGTCGGACTATTGAATTTTTTCACACTCCCCCTCACATGTGAACCCACTTTAAACGAAATCGGAGCCATCAACAGATAGAGTTTTCTCCGACTGCAAACAAGCTCAGACTAGGCCATATATGAGTTATACAAAGTCTGACCCAACTGGAGATTAAAGGCCCATGTTTTTATCATACCCAGATCTTTAGCTAAGAATTTGATACCATGTTCAATCATGCAAACGGGCCTGGGCACACCCAAATGTAGGAGATAGAGTTTACTTCATAAGTCCAAGGGGTTCAACTCTAATATCAATTGACAATAAAGGAAATAGCCCATTAGCTTATAAAGTGTTAAAATCTCTCTTCTTTTATTAATGGGGGACAACATTCCTCCCTGAATTCTTGGGAGTAGCAAAGAAACAGAGGAAAAGTATAGCTCATAATTAGCTGTCACGTCTTTTTCTATGTCGCTAATAAATAGAAATTACCACACTAAATTAACAATTTGTAAAGACTAATTACACTTAACTAATCCCAATTAAAGAATGTAGTATATTGTAAGAAGGTTCGAACCCAAGAGAAGGCTTATAACAAGGGTAAAACAAACTAAACTAAGGCTAAACAGAAATTAAGTGCTTACGACTAAATTAAGGACATTAATTAAAATATTAACAAACTATGGATTATTAACAATGAAAAAACAAAGATGAGAACTTAAAGGAAGAATTGCGATGAGAGTTGTGACATGGAAACAATTAAAAATGTAAACTTTGGTACTTTGACAATTAGACAAACACCTTGTGTGCAAGAAAATCAATAATATAGAAGATTGATGCAATTCTACTATTTTAAGGAACAATCAACCAAATTACATACAAGAATACCAACCCCTATACTTATTAGCCTAATAGAAACTTAATCCAATAAGTAGTGACCAACATCTAAGCCAATGAAGCACCACCTTCTCTACACAAGATAACTAGCATCTAAGCCAACACTAGTGAAAAAGATAAGGATTTTAAGAACATTCAACACTTAGGGTTAAGATTAGTAACACCCAACACTAATCTAAGATAATTAGTGAAAGATGGCAAGCAATATCCACTTGCAAGATACAAAAACTAAACCGTTAAAACAAGATGTAAGCTTGCTACTATATATTACATAAACTAAGACATTCATACAACATTAGCATAAGATAAATGAATAAATCACAAAGTGTTAGTTATGAAAACTATATGTTTAGGAGTCCACCAAATAAACAAAAAAAAAAGAGAATGATGAGAGAGAAAGTTAGAGAGAAGTACTCCTAATTTTCTAGGGTTCTTGGGTTTTGTGCAATGGCTAAAACCAATGTTACTAATCATTCTCTTAATGTTTCTAAATCCATTAGTAAAAATAGTATATCATCTTCTAATATACAAACAAATAACAATTCTAATACGTCAAATAATATAAACTCAAATAGTAAAAATGGATCTAATGGGAAATCGTCTCAGGTGAAAGTGATTACTTCGCGACAACATGAAATTCAGTGTGCTCAGGAGGCGGTACAACAGAAATTACAGGGAGAGAAAGAGGTTGTCTCTCAGGTGGAAGCTGAGACGGAGGATCAATGGAAGGAAGTAGTATCAAAACGGAGGAAACAGATGATGACTCGTTCTAGGGAGGAGCAAATGGAATCACGGGAGGAAAATACATCAGATGTGTGTGTGGAAAAAGGTACTACTCTAAAAATTACAATTGATGATGTACAAGATGAGATTAAGTATTGGTCTTCTGCTGTTTATGGATATGTTATGGGGGCTAATCCTCCACGAATGGTTTTAGAGGGGTTCATTAGAAGAGTTCTGGTGGATTATAATATATCTAAAGTCTCTTTTCTACCTAATGGATTATTTGTGATTCGTTTTGCTGAAGTAGAGCACCAACAACTTGTTCTGAAAAGAGGGATTCTACTCTTAGATGGTAAACCAGTTATTTTACGACCTTGGGATCCTCAGGTTAAAATGGCTAAGGTATCGATTAAGAAGGTCCCTATTTGGATCAAACTGGTGGGGCTGGATTTGAAGTTCTGGGGGGAAAAGTGTTTGATGAAACTGGCATCATTAATTGGCAAGTTTGAAAGAATTGATGATGTTACTATAATGCGCACTTTACTAGGCTTTGCTAAGGTGCTTGTAGAGGTTGAGGTGGATCAGAGTTTCCCTACACAGATTGTGTTTGAGGATGAGTTGGGTCAGGAGGTCACTGTTGCTGTGGAATATGATTGGATACCAATAACTTGCTCGAGTTGTACTGGTATGGGACACACTATGGAGATGTGCAGGAAGTTTAGAGGTCCTACAAAACCTGTGACAGGACCTAGTAGGAAGGTGTGGAAAAAGAAGGAGGAGGTTAGGCAGGTTAATGATCAACAGGAATTCCCTAGCTTACAGCACAGCTTAGGGATAACCAGTGGTCAAAAGGAAGGAAGGATGGAGAAGGAAGATGGTGGTGTAGTCATTACACCAGATAATACCCCTGCACCTATGACTTATAGTGCTGTGCTTACCCCTGCTAGGGTCATCACTAGGCTCACTAGACACGAGACTAGAGTTTCTGACAGACAGCAGAGTGGTTTTGTTTTGCAATTTAATAGTGCTTTGGGGAAGGAGTCAGCATTGGTAGATAGAGGTGGTGGGGATGATAATCCTCCATCTCATCATGACTAGAATTGGAGTATGGAACATTAGGGGCCTGAATAATGAGATTAAACAGAAATATATAAAGTGGTATCTTCATCAGATGGGTGTTGAGATATTTGGGCTCCTTGAGACAAGAGTGAAATCCTTGTCTCTAAATAAAGTAGCAGGTAATGTTTGTTGTGGTTGGTCCTATGTTACTAATCATGCTCAACATGATGGTGGGAGAATTTGGGTGTTATGGAAGAACCAGGGAATTAAGGTGGATGTAATGGTAGTGACTTCTCAGTTGATCCATATTAAGGTGCAGACAGGGCATAATAATAGAAGTTATTATATTACTTTTGTTTATGGGATGAATAAAACTGAGGAGAGAATACCCCTATGGAATGATCTAATGAGTCTTAATACTGTGGAGCCTTGGATCATCTTAGGGGATTTCCATAATGTTCTACATGCTAGTGAGAAGATTGGTTTGCCTGTTAAGGATTCAGAAACTGTGCCATTTCAAAATGTTATAAACAATTGTGATCTGAGTGACATAAAGACCTTGGGGGCTTTTTTCACCTGGAACAATAAGCAACCAAGTGGCACTAGGGTGTTTAGTAGGATTGATAGAGTGTTGATTAATGATGGATGGCTCAATTTAAGGCCTAATGCTTATGCTTACTATGGGCCTGAGGGAGACTTTGATCATTGTCCTTGTTTGATTGAGGAGGGTGGTATGATGACTGGTGGTAAGAAACCTTTTAAGTTTTTTAACATGTGGAGTAAGGTGAAGGAGTACAAGGAGATTGTGAGAGCTGGTTGGAATAAGCAGAGTATAGGTTCCCCTATGTTTAGAGTGGTGTACAAACTTAAACATCTTAAACCTCTTTTGAAAAAGCTGAATAAGGAACTTTTCTCAGATGTTGAGAGGAATGCTGAAGTGGCTTATATCATGATGATGGATTGCCAGAGAGAGCTTCAACAAGATCCTACTAATTGTACCCTCATGGATAAAGAGTACCAAGTTAGAACTAGTTATAAGATGCTTGCTGAGGCCAAGGTGGATTTTCTAAGACAAAAAGCTAAGTGTCAATGGGCAAAAGATGGTGATACAAACTCTGCAATGTTTCACAAGATCATTAAGCATAGGCAGATTCAGAATAAAGTTTTTAGAATTGAAGGACTGCAAGGAGATATTTTTGATCAGCCTGAAGATATTCAGAAAGCTTTTGAGGATTACTACCAATCTCTTTTGGGATCCTGTGCTCTAACCTCTGAGTTTTATCTTAATATCATGAGGACAGGTCCTAGAGTAGAGCAGGAGGAATGGGAGGATTTATGTAGTATTCCTACTGCTGCTGAGATTAAGAGAATTGTAGATTCTATTCCTGATGATAAGAGTCCTGGTCCGGATGGCTATACTAGTTGTTTCTTCAAGACTAGTTGGGGGATCATTTGTGATGATGTTTGTGAGGCTGTTCAGGATTTCTTCAGATCAGGTAAACTGCTTAAGCAGATTAATACTACTAATATTGTACTTATCCCTAAGAAGGAGAACCCTAGTAGTGTTAGGGATTTTAGACCCATAGCCTGTTGCAATACTATATATAAAATTATCTCTAAGTTGCTGTGTGAGAGACTTTCCAAGGTGCTACCTAAAATTGTTAATCCTGCTCAGTCTGCATTTATAAAAGGCAGGAGCATCATGGGGAACATTCTTATCAGCCAGGATTTGGTTAGACTTTATAATAGGGCTAATCCTTCTCCTAGATGCTTGATAAAGGTGGATCTGAGAAAGGCCTATGATTCTATTGAATGGGTCTTTGTTCAGAATATCCTTAAGAGCCTGAATTTCCCTGATAGTTTCTTGAAGAGTATCATGCAGTGTATTACTACTACTGCTTACTCCATTGTTCTGAATGGAAGTTCCTTTGGTTTTTTCCCTGGAAAGAGAGGTTTGAGACAGGGAGACCCCCTTTCTCCACTTATCTTTACTCTTTGTATGGAATACTTGAGTAGAATCTTAAGTATGATTGGTGAACTTCCTGGATTTAAATTTCATCATTTATGTAAAGGGTTGAATCTTAATCATCTCATGTTTGCTGATGATCTCCTCATTTTTTGTAAGGGTGATATAAAGTCTATATTCATGATTGTAGAGGGATTTAATGTGTTCTCTAAGGCTTCAGGGTTGCAGATTAATACTGAGAAATCTGACCTGATTATCAAGGGGGTTGACAGGGAGACTGAGGAATTCATTCTAAATCATACTGGTTTTGCTAGAGGGACTTTACCTTTCAAGTATCTGGGAGTCAACATATCTCATAAGAGGCTGACTAGGGTGGATTGTAAGTTGTTGGTTGATAGGATGACTGCTAGAATAAAAGGGTGGAACAGGAGGAAAATTTCTTACTCAGGGAGACTAGTTTTGGTTAAATCTGTTCTGAGTACCATTCATAATTATTGGGCACAAATCTTCATTCTACCTGTGGGAGTCATTGATACTCTTAAGGCTCTTTGCAGAAATTTTCTTTGGGAAGGGGAGGACACATACTCAAAGGCTCCCCTTGTTGCTTGGAATATTTTATGCAAGAGTAAAAAGGAAGGGGGTCTTGGCATCTATGATAGTACCATTTGGAATACTGCTGCTGTTGGGAAGTTAGTTTGGTGGATCATGCTCAAAAAAGATCATCTTTGGATAAAGTGGATTGACAAGATATACTTGAAAGGTAGAAACTGGCTTTCATATAGTCCCACTAGCTCAAGTTCTTGGGCTTGGAGGAAGATATGTGGAGTCAAGGAGGTACTTAAGATGGGTTTGCAATCAGAGGAATGGCAGGAGGAAGCAGGTTACTCCATTCTTAAAGGATATAATTGGCTGTCTGAGGCTGATAATACTAGAGTGGAGTGGTATAACATCACATGGAACAGATTTAACATTCCTAAACATTGCTTTATCTATTGGCTTGCTGTTAAGGGTAGATTGCTTACCTTAGATAGGATGCATAGAAGAGGTTATGTAGGAAATACAAACTGTTTTCTGTGTGGGTACACTGCTGAAGATCATCACCACTTATTTCAGGAATGCTGTTTTGCTCAGAAATGCTTCAAATGTTTGGATGAGTGGCTTCAATTCAGGCATACAGGAGAGCACAGTCCTACTGCATTGATTAGATTGAGATTGAGAACTGGTTTCATCAGAAAGGTGTATTGGTCTTTAGTTGTGGCTGTCTATTATAGCATTTGGCAATGCAGGAATAAGTGTAGATTGGAGGCTTATGTACAAAGGCCTGAAAAGCTAATTCAAGGTGTTTGTGCTCAAGCTAGGATGCGTCTTATGCAGCTCGAGCTTGGAAGTATTAAACGTGAAGAGGTTCTATGGTGTAGGGCTAGGAATTTAATGTAGTTGAAAGCTTTTTGTATGTGATGATGGTTGTATGTGTTAAGTTGGTTTGCTCCTATTTGTTAAAGGAATATGTATTGATTGGCTTAGTGCCTTATTAATCAAAGCTTACATTTGCACCAAAAAAAAAAAAGAAAACTATATGTTTAGACTTTCTAATCATTATATTAAATTACCATAATTTAATTTTTATGTGATCTAGTACATGCATGATAAATTAGTGCTTATTAAACAACAAACAAGAAGAAATTTCCTTACAAATCTTTATGGAAATGGTATACTACAACTTTTGTAGTTTTACAACCTGAATATAGAGCTCCTTAAACCTTAATCCAAAGTAGGATTACTCCTCCTTCTTGCACCCAAGGATTTGCCCCAAAATCCTAGTTTTATTAACTAGATAATAACTAAGACTAACCCTTAATAATACTACAAATACTACTACTTATTAGTAATATAAGATGTATATTATATTTTGTGATTTTATGTGATAACGATGATGATGTTGATGATGAACAATTCAACTCATTGTCTTATTACCAAAATTGGCTATCAACAACAATAATAGACCAATTCTTTTTGTTCTTTTTCATCGAGTGTAGTGACCATAGTGTTGGGGTATTTATAGGCCCTTAGGGTAGTGGAATATGATGTAATTGTCCACTTATAAGTGGAAATAATGCCTAATTTCCACCTAATAGTGAGTGGGCATTTTTCGGTCCAAATTATGGGTTTTGGATCCATTTTTGAGTTTTGATATTTGTCCCATAATTATTTATAAGTCAAATACTTAATTATCTAGTATAATTAATTATTAATTGGACCATTTAACAATTAAATGATACAAATAATTAAACAATATACACTTAACTTGTAAGTGATATTTGACCATTATATCAATATATAATGGGTCATTGGATACCCATTTTAGCTATTATTACAACTCCTTGTAGTATTTATTAGCTAATTACCACTACCTTACAATATATATAAATACCTCAAGTAATTTAGTAAATTAACTTTTAATAACTAAATTTCACTTTATTTGATCATATCAAATATTTTGGTCCGAGATCAAAACTCGATCATCACGTTAAAACTCACTTGACTAATCTTTAGTCAATATTAATAAGGGACTAATTTAAATGTATCTTTATACAATATCATTAGTTTTTCCATTGGGGTTCCTCCCTATAGGTGTGACCGAGAAGGATCAGTTGATTACCGCCGTCAAGCAACAGTAACGTCTAACTCTAGTCAGCTGAGCGTTACCGATATACGTTAATCAACTGACAAGTATAAAATAAATATATCCCAAATTTATTCCTTTTATGAGATTTAATAATGTAGACACACTATTGTGGAGGACACCTACTCCAACAATCTCCCACTTGTCTGATACAAGTTGTGCGTTACCAATTCTCGTGTCCGTTAAAATCTCCCACTCAATGAAAGGTGTCTTTCAGGTCGTACTTGCACTTGAACTTATCATGAGTGGTTTCCTCGATCGAGAGAATGACTATCTCACCGGATACATATCCGAGCGTGGCCACGCATTTCAAGTCATATCTCCTCGAGTGGCCCTGAGATTATATAAACCCAATATGGGTAGACAACTCCTGTTGAGCTATTTTCTTCGTTCAATACAGATCACCATGACCCAGTAGATGCCTATCGGCCTCCTTTTACGGAACGACCTAGGACAAAAACCTAAGTCAATCGGAAACTGCAATGACTCAGACAAATAGTCTCCAGTCAAAAGAATCGACTCATAGGGATAATATATAAGTCTTTACCACGACCAGGTAACAAGAATTTAAGACTCTATAAATGGTCACTGCCCAACAGACTAAATCTGCCTATGTAATCAATTAGTCATTTCCATGACCCTATGGCTGTCGAACCCGCCATCAATTGACTTACAATCTAGTCACTCCAGGATGTCACCCCTTTAAGAAACTATGGGCACAATAATACAATGAGATCCTGTTCACTTTAAGTAGGGTTCAACGTTGTCTCAACAACCTACTAGGAAATCAAAGTATTCTTAAATAAAACGATAAATGTAGTTATGTAATAATGATTCAAAATCAGAATTTATTTATAGCAAATCATGTACACGTTTCAATCCCATCGAAAATACATGATTATTATGCTTAGCCTGCGATAAAGGCTTGGTTAAAGGATCAGCAATATTATCCTCTGTCCCAACCTTACAAATCGATATTTCCTTCCTATCAATATAATCTCTACTTACATGATATTTCCTGAGTACATGTCTAGATTTATTGCTAGATTTTGGCTCCTTTGCCTGAAAAATAACCCCACTGTTATCACACAAAATAGTGATAGGATCAGCAATAGAAGGAACCACTTTTAATCCATCCAAAAATTGCCTAATCCAAACAGATTCCTTTGCAGCTTCTGATGCTGCAAGATACTCAGCTTCCGTTGTAGAATCTGCAGTCACACTTTGTTTGAAACTCTTCCAGCTGACAGCACCACCATTCAACATGAATACATATCCTGATTGGGATTTTAAATCATCCCGATCCGTTTGGAAACTAACATCCGTGTAACCCTTTGCACGTAGATTAGTATCACCACCAAACACCAAAAATGAATCCTTAGTCCTTCTCAAGTACTTAAGGATATTTTTTACCGCTATCCAATGACTCTCACCTGGATTAGATTGGTAACGACTCGTCATGCTCAAAGCATATGAGACGTCAGGACGCGTGCACATCATAGCGTACATGATTAATCCAACTGCCGAAGCATATGGAATCACTTTCATGCGTTCAACCTCTGCGGGTTCACTAGGGCACTGAGTCTTACTCAAAGTGATTCCATGACCCATAGGTAGATGACCTCTCTTAGAGTTTGTCATTTTGAATCTATCAAGAATCTTATCTATATAAGCTTCTTGACTTAACGCTAATATCCTTTTAGATCTATCTCTATAGATCCTGATACCTAAGATGCGTTGCGCCTCTCCTAAGTCTTTCATTTGAAAATGATTTCCAAGCCACTCTTTCACAGAAGTGAGCATTGGAACATCATTTCCAATGAGCAATATGTCATCCACATATAAGACTAAGAAGACCAATTTGCTCCCACTAAACTTCATGTACAAACATGGTTCCTCGACACTTCGAGAAAAACCATTCTGTTTAATTACATGATCAAACCGATGATTCCAACTCCGAAAAGCTTGTTTAAGACCATAAATGGATCTCTTAAGCTTGAAAACTTTCTTAGAGTTGTTTGGATCAATAAAACCCTCAGGTTGTGTCATATACACCTCCTCTTCTAGAAATCCATTCAAGAAGGCGGGTTTTACATCCATCTGCCAAATTTCATAATTATGAAATGCAGCAATTGCTAAGATTATCCGAACAGACCTAAGCATTGCAACTGGCGCAAAAGTTTCATCATAGTGTAAACCATGAATCCGAGTGAAACCGTTTGCCACCAATCGTGCCTTGTAGACATCAGGTTGTCCATCCAAGCAGAATTTGATTTTAAAAATCCATTTACACTGAAAAGGTCTTACATCCTTAGGTAAATCAATCAAGTCCCATACTTGATTTTCGTACATTGAGTCCATTTCAGATTTCATGGCTTGAAGCCACAATTTGGAGTTAGAACTTGAGATAGCTGCCTTATAGGTTGTAGGCTTATCACTTTCTAAAAGTAAGACGCCATTACCACATTCCTCGATAATACCAAGATATCTATCAGGTGGGTGACTGATTCGCGTTGACTTCCTATGAACTATAACTGAACCAGATGAAGAAGGAACATCTTCCTGCGTCACATTGTCAGTTTGTGGCTCTTGAACTTCAGTAAGTTCAAAATTTCTCTCACTCTGTCTTGTAGAAATAAATTCTTTTTCTAGAAAGACAGCATCACGAGCAACAAACACTTTGCTCTCATGACGGTTGTAGAAGTAATAACCACGCGTTTCCTTAGGATAACCTATAAAGAAACATTTGTCGGATCTGGGAGCTAACTTATTATCAGACTTGTTCTTGACATAAGCTTCACAACCCCAGATTTTCATATACGACAAATTCGGGACTTTCCCTTTCCACAACTCATGTGGTGTTTTCTCAGCTGCTTTAGTCGGGCTCTTGTTTAAGGAAGTAGTAGCGGAAAGTATGGCAAATCCCCAAAATGAGTCAGGAAGCTCTATCTGACTCATCATTGACCGAACCATATCTAATAAAGTTCGGTTCCTCCTCTCAGCTACACCATTCAATTGTGGTGTACCTGGAGGTGTCAATTGTGATACAATACCACAATCTCTTAGATGATCATCAAATTCATTAGTAAGATATTCACCACCATGATCAGATCGTAATGCTTTGATCTTTCTATCTAATTGATTTTCAACTTCCTTTTGGAATTCTTTGAACTTTTCAAAGGCTTCACTTTTGTACTTCATTAAATAGACGTATCCATATCTACTTAAATCATCAGTGAAAGTAATGAAATAATCATAGCCTCCTCTAGCAGTGATTGTCATTGGTCCACATACATCAGTATGAATGAGTCCTAATAACTGACTTGCTCTTTCACCTTTTCCAGAAAAAGGTGATCGAGTCATCTTGCCTAAAAGACAAGACTCGCAATTTCCAAAAGATTCGTAATCAAATGGAGACAGAATACCAGTCTTAACTAGTCTTTTAATGCGATTTTTGTTTATATGTCCTAAACGACAATGCCAGAGAAATGAAAGATCTGGATCACCTGTTTTGAACTTTTTATTTTCCATATGATGAATTTCATTAGTTAGATCTAGAATATAAACACCATTGATAGATTTGGCTAAACCATATATTATATTATCAAAGGCAAAAGTACAACATTTGTCTTTAATTACAAAAGTAAAACCTTCTCCGTCTAATACAGATATGGATATTATATTCTTACTAAGAGAAGGTACAAAATAACAGTTATTTAAGTACAACTCCAAGCCAGATACTAAACTAATTACATAGGTTCCAACCGACACAGCTGCGATCCTAGCTCCATTTCCCAAGCGGAGGTCAACTTCACCCTTGGCTAGTTGACGGACGTTTCTCATTCCCTGTAAATGATTACAAAGATGAGAACCACAACCTGTATCAAATACCTATGTGGTGGAACTTGCTAAATTTACGTCGATCATATAGATTTCTGATGAAGTTCTACCTGACGTCACACGTCCTGCTTTCTTATCTTCAAGATACTTAGGGCAATTTCGCTTCCAATGCCTATTTCCGTTACAGTAAAAACATGTCTGTTATGGTGTTGCCCCCTTTTTAGGTTTGGGGGGATAGCCAATCATTATTGCTTTTCTCTTTCCCTTTGCTTTGGGGTTGACTTTCTTCCCTTTAGCATTAGACTTTTTAAACTTTTGTTTACTTTTAACGTTTATGTTTAAAACGTCCCTTTTCGAACTCCCACTCGACTGCAAATCTCTTTCAGTTTGTACCAAAAGGCCATGAAGTTCGTGGATACTCTTATCCATGTTATTCATGTTGAAATTTACTCTAAAACTAGAAAACCATCGTGAAGTGAATGTAGAACGCGATCAATTGTAATTTCCTTAGAAATTGGACTTCCTAAAGTCTCGAGAGTTTCCGCGCACTCAATCATATTGAGTACGTGGTTACTCACAGATTGACCTTTAACGAGAAGAGCCTCGAAAAACGTAACTGCGGTATTATACCTTTGCACACGTGGTGCTTGGGAGAACATGCTTCCAAGCCTAGTATAAATTTCATGTGCGGTCGGAAGTGTTATGCAACGAAGTTTCAAAAACGGATCCATTGCGAAAATCAAGACATTCTTAATTGAGTTCAAATTTTGCATATATTCGTCGTAAGTTTGACGAATAGCAACACTAGCCCTTACAGCGGGAACAGTAGGAGGAGGGTCCACCAGATATCGCAATTTACCGTCAGCAATAGCATCAGCCTTTAGTTGCTCTATCCACTCGATATAATTACTCCCATCTTTCTTTAAACAAGACTTGTCCATAAAGGACCTATGTAACACCCGGAAATGTACCCTATTTTTCTAGTAGAAATATTTTACGAGATCTTTTCAGCAAATTTATGTTTTAATTTGGAATTTTAAGTTTCGAGTCGAATTTAGAATTTCCGAGTTCGTATTTGGAATTTCCGAGAAATTCCATGAAAATCCCGTCTTAAGTCGAGTTTGACTTTTCTTGACTTTTGAGTCGAGTTTGACTTTCTTGACTTTGGAAACCGTCTTTGACTTTTCCTTACTTATACTCATACTCCTTAACCTATTTTTCCTACACAAAATCAAACAAACACATTTCTTCCTTCATAAGAAATCCCAAACCCTTGTTTCCATCCATTTTTCGATCTTTGAATCATCGTAACTTCTTCGTTACTTGATAGAATTTACGTAAGTTTGTCTTATTCTTCTTCCCTAACCTTCCTCTATCCGTATTCATATTAAAAGTATCGTCTTTCTCGCTTTTCAAGCTTTCCGTCTTTCTCAAGATGAACTTTATTCATCTTTTTACGATCTATTTGTAGGTGGTGACCTCCAAGATCCCGACAAAGACTATTTCCTTATAGAAGAGGAGCTTGACGAGTAGGGAAGACGCTTAAAGGTAACGGTGAAGGGTTACTCGGTATCACTTACGTGTTTTACATGTTTATATGCTAGAAATCGTATTTAGAATACGATTAGGAAGATTAGAAATCATGCTATGATTAATAGATGATGTTATATGATGAATGTTGATGATATATATTGATTGTTGATGATTATTAGAATTGATTTGTGAGAATTGAAATGGATTGAATAAGTAAAGGAAACTCACGGATGAACTGGGGTTCCTGGCCGGTCGACCGGCTGCCGGTCTGCCAACCGGCTGGGAACACTCCAGTAACTTTTTTGGAAACTTGGTTTTTGCATGATGAGGTGCTCCAGGCCGGCCCACCGGCCACCGGTCCATCCACCGGCCTGGAACACATCAGTAACACCTTTGGAATTTTAGATTTTGTTTGAAGAAGGGCTCTGTGCCGGTCGACCGGCCGCCGGTCGACTGACCGGCCGCCGGTCGACTGACCGGCCGCCGGTCGACTGACCGGCCCAGACCTCAATTCTCTGTTTTTCTATGATTTTGGAATTTTGCCCTGTGTTCTGAGCCGGCCCACCGGCCACCGGTCCCCTGCCCGGCCTGGAACACGGCTGTATATTTTTCCCATAATTTCTAAAACTCGTGATTTATAATAGTTATAATATCATGTTTTGGATATATGATATTTTTATTCGCTTGTATCACATGTTTCGTGACGGTTTTCGATATGTCCCACTTTGAGTCGGTTTTTACAAATGATACAGTTTGAGCACTATTTTGTCTTGTGCTTTGTACTCTCATTCCCTTGGCTACCTTCCCGTTCGTAAGGCTGGAATGTTGGAACGGAGAGGTATCCTACTGCTTAAATGCATGTGTTAGTGGGCATACGACGACGTTGTTGGGAGTTGAACGCTATGCGTTGTTCGACCCGGCCGTCAAATGTTGTGTACTTGCGAGGTGCTGTTATTTGCATGTAGCGTAACCGCTTGTTTTATGAATGCTTGAGCTCTTTTCCGCCTCTTTCGTGAATTGATCTACCGAATTTGGTTCTTGGCGTTTTCTTTGTAAGACTGAGTCCTTG
>JAIUZE010071996.1:0-21586 GCA_022085475.1 Heliosperma pusillum | reverse complement strand
AACCGTTTCTTAATATTTCCCGCATGCTTTAATATATTTAAACCCGTCAAACAACAACAAAACAATCAATTATCGACACAACCCACAATACCAAACATGGACACCAGAACCGGGCTGGACCGTGTCTGACCGGCCTGAACCGGCCTGGTTTAGACCGTTCCATCCGTCAAAACGCCACCTTACCCGGCCCAACA
Source organism: Heliosperma pusillum (assembly GCA_022085475.1). Lineage (NCBI taxonomy): Eukaryota > Viridiplantae > Streptophyta > Magnoliopsida > Caryophyllales > Caryophyllaceae > Heliosperma > Heliosperma pusillum. The sequence continues at coordinate 21,392 of JAIUZE010071996.1, read as the reverse complement.
CCAACTCAATTCTAAATTATTTCTTTCTAAGACATGTTTTTAATTAACAAACAACCATTTTAACAATCATCCATACAAAAAAAATCATGATTATGAACAAATCATTCAAATATGTCAAGAACACTAATCATGCTAAATATTCATACAACATAATAAAAATAACTACTTATCATGTTACTAACTAAAACCGTAAATAACAACAACATAACTAAAAACAAAAGATATGTGACATTAATTCGTCGAGTAAATCGGAATCGTTACCTTAGCTAGCAAAATCAATTAGCACCAAAAAAAAAATAAGAAGTATAAACCCGTCTACTAATCTTCACCCAAAATATACGAGTCACCAAACTCGTCTTCAAAATCTTCCCCTATAAGAAATGACAAGAATAACTTTATTAGAACTAAAACTTGATTTTCCATAATTAAAGTGTTGAAAACGATTTTGTCGGAATTGAAAATAAACCGTACTTGAAGATGGAGAGCGAAAAGGAGATTCTAGAAATATAAGTTAGGACGGATTTGAATAAGAAATGAAGGTTTTATGACGATTTTGCTCAAGAACGACGAAGAACGATGAAGAACGACGAAGAACGATGAAGAACGATTAAAGAAAGTATTAATTTGATCTTAAGTTGATTTATTGTAAAATGAAAAGGTAGTTAGTGAGTAAGTGGGGTGTGAGTGCCGTGTAATATAGAGGAAAATAATGAGTCGGGTTTTGAAATTGTTGTTACGTGATTGACTCGGGTTTAATAATTATATTAAGATAATTGACTAGATTTAATTATAAATTAAGTTAATTAAACCAAATATCTAGATATTATGTTATTGTAATGAAAAGAAAGCAAAATATCTAGCCTTATTAGAGGAGAGGGAGCCTTGTGATGTTAGAAGAAATCGGATCTGTTTTTCGAGCGATTTGCGTAATTTTCGTTGACGGATCGATAAAGTTACAAATATCTTAGATATTATTATTAGTTTAATCTTATTAATTAAAAATATCTAAAGTGAGTGGAAAAAGGTGACATGGGCGTGTGACTCATGCCAAAGTCGAGTTTCGGGTTTATTTCGGGATTTAAGATGACTCGGGAATAGTTAAATGACGCTCGGGTTTAAATCGTAAAACCCTCTCTTTAATTCCGAATAAATTCAAAATAATTATATTAAATTATCATAAATCCAAATAAATCTTAATAAAAATAAATTAAAAATATTATTTTTTTTAAATAAATTTTCGGTCTTCAAAATTACAAGGCGAGTCGGAAAAAGTCAACGAAAGTCAAAGTTGACTTAAAAACGGGATTCTCATGGAATCTCTCAAAAATTCCAAATACGAACTCGGAAATTCCAAATTCGACTGGAAACAATAAATTCTATTTTAAAACTTAACTTTGCTAAAAAGTATTCGTAAAACATTTTTACTAGAAAAATTGGGTACTTTTCGGGTTGTTACACACGGTCATTATTCCTTCGGAACCTAGGAGGTCAAGCACAATTAGTCATCTACCTGATAGATACCTTGGTATTATAGAGGAAGGTTATGACTATAATGTGTTACTTTTTGAAAGCAACGAACCTACTACCTACAAAGCAGCCATTTGTAGTCCCGACTCAAAGCTATGGCTAGGAGCCGCCATGCAATCCGAAATGGATTCTATGTACGACAATCAAGTATGGGACTTGGTTGATTTACCTAAGGAGGTAAGACCTCTTCAGTGTAAGTGGATCTACAAGATCAAAAGTGGCATAGATAAACATAATGATGTTTACAAAGCTAGATTGGTGGCAAAAGGTTTCACCCAAGTTCATGGTCTTCACTATGAGGAAACCTTCGCCCCAGTCGCCATGCTTCGATCCATAAGGATTATCTTAGCGGTTGCCGCATTTCATGATTATGAGATTTGGCAAATGAATGTCAAAACCGCCTTCTTGAATGGGATTCTAGAAGAGGAAGTGTACATGACACAACCTGAAGGTTTTGTGGATCCATCAAACCCTAAGAAGGTATGCAAACTTAAGAGATCCATTTATGGTCTTAAACAAGCATCCAGGAGTTGGAATCATCGTTTCGATCATGTAATTAAATAAAATGGCTTCACTTGAAGTGTCGAGGAATCATGTTTATACATGAAGTTTAGTGGGAGTAAATTAACTTTTCTAGTCTTGTATGTAGATGACATACTACTCATTGGGAATGATATTCTAATGCTCACTGCTGTGAAGGAGTGGCTAGGGATACATTTCAAAATGAAAGACTTAGGAGAGGCCCAGCGCATCTTAGGTATTCGGATCTATAGGGATAGATCTAAAAGGATACTAGCATTAAGTTAAGAAACTTATATTGATAAGATTCTTGATCGGTTCAACATGAAAGACTCTAAGAGAGGCTTTATTCCTATGGGAAGTGGGATCACTTTGAGCAAGTCAGAGTGCCCTACGAAACCCGAGGAGATTGAAAGCATGAGATTGATCCCTTACGCCTCTACTGCTGGATCAATCATGTATGCTATGATGTGCACTTGTCCCGATGTTGCATATGCTTTGAGCATGACAAGTCGTTACCAAGCAAATCCAGGTGAGAGTCACTGGATAGCCGTAAAGAACATCCTTAAGTACTTGAGAAGGACCAAGGATTCGTTCTTAGTGTTTGGAGGCGAGACTGAGTTACGTGTAAAAGGTTACACAGATGCCAGTTTTCAAACAGATAGGGATGATATGAAATCCCAATCCGGCTACGTTTATATGATGAATGGAGGAGCTGTTTGCTGGAAGAACTTCAAGCAAAGCGTTACAACGAATTCTACAACAGATGCAGAGTACCTTGCAGCGTCTGAAGCTGCAAAGGAAGCTATGTGGATTCAACAATTTTGGGAAGGACTAACAGTATTCCCTACTGCCAAAGATCCTATCACGATTTATTGTGATAAAAGTGGGGCTATTTTTCAAGCAAAAGAGCCCAAGTCTAGTAACAAGTCTAGACATGTACTTAGGAAATATCATGTAATTAAATATTACGTGGACAGAAAGGAAATTAACATTTGTAAGGTTGGGACAGATGACAACATTGCTAATCCTTTAACCAAGCCTTTATCAAAGGCTAAGCATGATGATCATGTCGTCACAATGGGATTGAGACGTGTACTAGAATTCCTTTATATTATGTAATATGTAATAATTGAATGATGTATTAATTATTTTATATATGATAATTGCATTTATTGTTCGAGTTTTATTATAAACTCTTTTATTTAGTTTGACTAAATTTATTTTTTTGTTTATCCGAATAGATTGTAAGACAATGTTGGATCCTATTCAAGTGAATAGGACGAACATAGTATTTTGTCCCTAGTCACTCAATGAGGTGACGTCTCGAAGTGACTAGATTGTAAGTCGATCGATGGTTGGTTCAGCACCATGAGGTCATGGAGATGACTGGTCGTTTACATAGACGGACTGTATGACACTCTGTCGGACAGTGACATTTGTAGAGACCCTTAAATCAATTATTTGATGCCTGGTCGTGGCAGGGTCTTCTATCTTATTCCTATGAGTCGATTCTTTTGACTGGCGACTGTCTATCTGAGTCGGTGCAGTTTCCGATTGGTTTTGGTTGATGTTCTAGGTTGTGCCGTAAAAGGAGGCCGATGGACATCTTCTGGATCATGGTGATCTGCATCATACAGAGTAGATGAATCAACAAGAATTGTCCACCCACGTTGGGTACAAACATCTTTAGGCCACTCGAGGAGAAGTTACTGTAAATGCGTGGCCACGCTCGGAAAGAGATGTATGGTAGATTTTCCGGTCAGACAGTTATTCTCCCTATCGAGAAAACCACTCTAGATATAATCAATCGCAAGTGCGACCTGATAGACACCTTGCGTTAAGTGGGAGATGTGATAAAAACACAAGAGAATTGGTGACGCACACTTGTGTCAGAAAAGTGGGAGATTGTTGGAGTAGGTGTCCTCCATAATAGTGCGCCACATAATAAATCTTATTAATGAATATAATTGGGATATTATTGACTATATATATGATTAGTCAGTTGATTAACGTAAATCAATAACGGTTGGCTAACTAGAGTTTGACGTTATTGTCGTTTGACGGCGGTGATCAACTGATCCCTTTCGGTCACACCTAAAGGATGAAATCCAAATAGTAGCTAATTATTTGTATACGATACAGTTAATTAGTACATTACATATATTCGATATGTACGAGAGTTAATTGTTAGAAATTGAGTTAAGAACTCAAATTCGATTAAACTTATTTTTAATTATGCGATAATTGACTAATAAATTTATATCTTATTTTAATACGATTAAATAAGCTTTAACTTAGTAATTAATCGTTAAATTACTAAATTAGTTGAGGTTTTGAGATAGAGGTAATTAGTTAATTATATTTACAAGGAGTTGTAAAATAAATTAACTAAGCATTGTGGGACCCATTATATATTGATATAATGGTAAAATATTACTTAAAATGTTAAGTGCATATTATTTATTTATTTGAGTCATATAATTGTTATATGATCAAATTAACACTTAATTATATAAGATAATTAAGCATATGATTATTAGTATTTGTGGGACAAATATCAAAAATCAAAATGGACCAAATAAGGCCACACATGGCCAGTTATAGTAGTGTTGGTAAGGTGATGATGATTGCTTTTGTTCATGCTCACAAGTCACATGTGATTATGACATGAATAGTAACCTAAAATCATTTCATTTAACACTACACTGTACCACTTTGCATGTGATTAAAGTAAGCAAAATAAGACCCTTGTGAGTTTCTTCATGACCGGCCATATTGCCTATAAAAGGGCAATATGGTTGTTCATTTTATTTGTTCATTCTTGCTTATTTTTCATACATCTCTCAAAAACCATTCTTCTCACTAAAACTCTCTTAATACTAATATTTACTAAGTATTACTAGAGTAGTAATATATTCTAATATTGGTAGTATTATATCTATCTTATTATCTAGTTAATAATAACGATAGATTATTTGGTATCATCTTGGTGCAACTTGAAGGAGGTCTTCTAATTTGGAGATTATTCTTGTTCATCCATATTTTTAGCTCAAGAACAACAAGAAGGAGTTCTTGTTGTGCCCATTTAATTTCTATATCAATATGAGGAAATTTCTTCTTTTATATAAATGTCTTTATATTTGAATGAATGTTACATAGATCATTAAATACTAAATTAACAAGAAATTTAGCAACTAATTAGAGGAGTCTAATTAAGGTCTATGGACTTTCATGTACCTATTCCCTTTTGAAGAAATAAAGGGGCCTTGATAGTCTATGCCCCACACATCGAACACCTCCACCTCAAGAATCCCCCTTTGGGGCATCTCATTCCTCCAAGAGATGTTGCCGGTGCGTTGACAAGTATCGCAACATTGGATAAAGTGCTTAACATCTTGGAACATAAAGGGCCAAAAGAACCCGTATTGAAGTATTTTGGCAACGGTTTTTGTAACACCCGCAAATGTACCCTATTTTTATAGTAAAAATATTTTACGGATACTTTTCAGCGAAATTTAGTTTTAGTTTAGAATTAAAATTTCCGTGTCGAATTTAGAATTTCCGAGTTCGTATTTGGATATTACCCGAGATTTCAAGTGAATCACGTCTTAAGACGTCTTTGACTTTTCTTGACTTTTTCCACTTACTTCCCTCATACTCCCTCATAACCTAATTCACTCACACAACTCAACTCTTTCTTCCTCACTAAGAAAACCCAAAGAAACCTAGCTTCCATTTTTGATCCGTCTTATAATCGTCATAACTCTCTCATTTCTCGCTAAAATTCACGTAAGTTCGTCTTATTCTTCCCCTCTTATCTTTCTCTATCCGTATTGATAATAAAATTACCGTCTTTCTTGCTTTTCAAACCTTCTTTCTTTCTCAAAGTGAAGTATATTCATCTTTTATTAACTATTTGTAGGTGGTGACCTCCAAGATCCCGACAAAAACTACTTCTTGATTAAAGAGGACCTTGACGCGGAGTAAAGACGCATAAAGGTAACGGTGAAGGGTTACTCGATATCATTTACGTATTTTATGTGTTTTCTATGTTAGAAATCGTATTTAGAATATGATTAGTAAGCTTAGGAATTGTGTTATTGATGATGATTGTTGTTCGTTGATGATTGTTGATGATGATTATTGATTGTTAATAGTTGATAGAAGTTAAATATGAGAATTGAAAATGATTGAACTTGTGTATGTTGTTCTCGGAAAAGGTGTTGTCCCAGCCGGGTACCCGGCCGCCGGCCTCTTGACCGGCTGGGAACACACTGCATTTTGGATTATTTTGTGTGTTAATGATGTTCTAGCCGGGTGCCCGGCCGCCGGCCCCATTCACCGGTCTGGGAACTCACTATACCGACCCCTTTTCGTAAAATGATCATATCTCCTTCGTTACTTGCTTGTTTTGTGCTTGTGACCTACCGTTGGAACCGTAAGAGGATAAGCTATCACCTCCACTTAGAATTGCTGCATTTGGATGTCTAGAACTCTAGTTTTGGCCGTTTGAAGTGGACCATTGTTTTAGTTGGTTTCCAAACACGTTGTTTTGGAGAGGGGATCTATGTTTCTTATTTATTATACTTCATAAACTTAGTCTAATGCTTATGTATCATGTATTGATTCATTTTTATCATAGCTGGTGACGGTTTTTCATATATCCCCCCTTGAGTCGGTTTTACATATGCTATGAATTGAGCACTTATGATTATGTGCTATGAGCTCTCATTCCCCGGTCATACTTTATAACCGTTAGAATTAAATGTCGGAGCGGTGGAGTATAACCGTGATGCCGTTGTGCATTTGTTTAGTGGGGATATGACGACGTTGTTAGGAGGCGAACGCAATGCGTTGATCGACCCGACCGTCAAATGTCGTATCCTTGCGAGGTGGTGTCATTGCATGTAGCGTACTAGCTTGACTTTTGACTATAGATCTCTTTCCGCCTCTTTCGTGTGGTTTATCCGAATTTGGGGTATTCGACGTCTTTGTATGATCGAGTCTTGGATGTGGAACGTCTTACCACATGTCGAATCGGGAAATGTCTTATCCCGAGAGTCTGGCCAGGTTTAGACTAGGACTGTATTATTATCGTCGTCCTACCGAGAGGATTAGAGTCTTGTGTGTACGAAACGTCTTATCGTACATGATTCCAGGAAACGTCTTATCCCGTGAACTTGTTTGTCTAGGTCATGAGTATACGAAACATCTTATCGTATACGGTTCAGGGAAATGTCTTATGCTGTGGACTTCCATTGACTTGTCTTGCTATTGTACATGATGCTAGTGCGTGTCATTTACCGTGAGAGAATATGTGTTATATTCGTATGATTGGATGGTTGTTTGTAAGTTGATTTATACGTGAGCATTGAGTAGGACACTTGCATGAAATAGATGATTGACGTGGTTTATATGTCGAGTCTCTATCTTGTCAAGTATATGCCGCTAACGGTGAGATGTAAGCCCTAGTGAGTATATAGTTGCCTAAAAGTGTCTTCCCCGAGTCTTTCTATAATATGATGGTTACGGTTTTGTACTTCATGTATCAATATCCATATATATTGAATTGCCTATTTATCCTTCTCGTATTTCACATGTATATCTATATATGCATGCTTCTACTTTTGTATTTCCGTTTATGTACGTTTAATATGATATGGCTGGGAGAACCCGGAGTTACTCCCCACTGACTGTGGCGTTCATGTTTTTTATGGATGAACAGGTTGCTTGATTGGATGGCTTTTTGACTTAGGTATTTTGGGTTCGGGTGTGAGCTAGCGGGCGTTGCCCCTGGAAGATTCACCTCTAGACGTTAATTAGCTAGTTTGCTAACCACTTTGACATTGATAACATTTTGAGAGACTATGTCTCTTGTAGTATTTTATATTTGGTTTGTAATTACCGGCATATGTTTTTAAAATACCGTATTTTCCGCTTCATAAATCACATGCTTGTTATGTTTTATTTCCGCATTCGCGAGGGTTGTCACAGTTGGTATCAGAGCTTTATCGCTCCCGACGCACACACGTGAACCCTAAACTTAAACTACTTGACCTTGAAAAAATAAATTAGAGATGGGTAGAAGTTAAGGACTTTACTTGGTAGTTTATTTGTTTATGCTAATTGATAGGAATAACTTAATTTGTTTTTGTTTCTTATGAAGATGGTTAGACCACGACTAGTTGAGAACGTTATGTTGGAAGCTCTCACTCAAGTGTTGAAAAACCAACAAGATGCGGCTTTAGCTCAAGCAACCAAGTTCCCCCTCGAAGGGAAGATAACCACCAAGGTGGCTACGCTTGGGTGGCGGGTCAATTAGCTAGGAGTAAGATTATACCATATGGTGGAGAGCCGGACCCTACCGAGCTATCGAATTGGTTCCGAGAGATGGAGAAGCAGTTTGATCTATACCAAGTCCTTGAAGAGGACAAGGTGAGGATCGCAAAGCACTTCCTTGTAAGGGAAGCAGATAATTGGTGGACTATTACTAGTGCCACCGCTACTCTTGAAGATGATTTCAATTGGGTTTGTTTTAAAGCTCTAGTGGAAGGTCGATTCTATCCTAAGGAGCTTAAGCAACAAAGGCTCAAGGAGTTTATTGACTTCAAGCAAGGTAACTTGTCGGCACAGGACTTCACTACGGAGTTCAACAAGCTTGCTCATTTTGCTCCGAGACTTATCAGAGATGACGAGGACCGAGCTTTCTACTACCGCAACAAGCTTAGTGCTGTACTTCAAAGTAAAGTGAGGAGGAATACTACTTCCTTTGGGGATTTATATGATGATGCTCTATGGGCCTAGAACTCAATGAAGGCCATCAAGGATGAAGCTATGATGAAGAATCCCTCTCCTTCCCCCTCTTTCAATCCAAGGTCAAACTTCCATGACAAAAGACCTTTCACTCCCTCTTCTTCTAATGCCTATGCTAACAAGAGGCGTTTCAATGCTCCCTCAAACTCCAATGCAAGAACACTTGCTCCTTATCACCCTCAAGCTAACCCGAATGCGGCTCCTAAGCCCAATGCTCCCCCTCAAGCTCAAGGACGAATGTGTGACGGTTGTAGGAAACCCGTTTACCCCGGAGTTGGATGCTATGATAGGCCCATCTTTTGTTTTCTTTGTAAGAAGCCGGGTCATCGCTTTCGTGAATGCCCCGATTGTCAGACTCTCGCACCCGGTGCCAGAGCTAAAGGATCCATTTACATACTCAGCCGAGCCGAAGCTAATGCTCACCCGGAGATCGTTACTGGTAGGTTCACTTCCTTAGATTAACCTCATTTTCCTTTTCCGCCTTAATCTTTTCCATCATATCGTAGTCTTTATATGATGCCTCCTAACGTTCTTGGTATCATGTTTCGTCTTCCATAATCTCTTGTGAGGTAGTTTTATCTTAAGCTAATGTAAGGAGTTAGCAGGTGTGTTTTGATGATGCACCAAATATGGGACCTACCCACTCTATGGAGCTAGATTCATGTTTAATTGACTATAAGGAATTGAGGATAAGCTTAGGTTGAACCTCTCTTGGCGATTTTAGACTTTGAATCTTGATATTGCAATATCACCTTGAGGATCGATTTGAGCGTAATGATAGTTGTTGTTGTTAAGGATTATAGTGGTTGCTTTAAAGATTACTAAAGAATTTATTGTCTTTTTATGTTGGACCCTAACAAGAAAGTTTACTTTATGGAATTTGGACTTGGTGACCAATCTCGAAGAATATTTTCATAAGCAAAGACCGATACATTGTGAGTTTTGATGGACTAGATGATTTGATTAATTAACGTATCGCCATGTGTTTGGCAATATGTATGATTTGGAATTTGTACTCATTCTCTGCTTGAGGAATTGTGATTTGACTTTTGAGGACGAAAAAGTCCATGTAAATTTAGGATAATGAGTTTGAAGTAAATTAGATCAAAAGATTTCATGGTAAGTCTCTTTTACCTTGTGGTTGTTAGCAATCATATTTCCCTAGAAATAAATATTTTGTTAGTGGTTTCTAATAAGAGTTTTGATGAAGCTAAGAAGATTAGAGTACGTAATGAATTTTTCACGTGGGCTGTTAGTTGTGGAGTCTACCATGCCGTTGGACCTTAGTAGATTCTAATTGGATTTGAATAATTAGGGTAGCGGCTTGAAGCCTCGTGATTATAGAATATTTTTGTAGGAATCTAATGATTTAAAGTGTTGAGTTGCAAATTGGGTAAATTACATTCTCTTGAGGATTGTGTTACTCGTGAAGTTAGTGATGTCGAGCTGCGAACGACCTTTGAATTAGAATGAATGAGAGAGAGGTTTGGAGTTCATCTCTCTCTTTCCCCTCGAATTGACCCTTGCTCAATCTGCTACTTTTCAATCCTTCCCCTTTTTGGTCCATTTTGCTCGTTGTACGTACCTCTTAGTATCGTGATTTGCGAACTTAATGTTCGAGTCACGCTATGTGCGTATAATGTCTTGTTATTTTGAGTTTATCTTTGAGAAAACCTTCAAATTTCCATATTATATTCCAAATTTAACTTTTCACCGAAGTTTAAAAGAAGAATTTTGTGTCTCCTTTTTGGAGAAAATAGATGTCTTTCGCTTTTATATTTGGATTTTGCGTTTGGTTGGATGTTTGGACTTGTTATTGGAGACGTCTGGTGACTAGTCCTGCGCTTACTAACGTTTGTTTTGAATTGATTTGATTTTGATAGCTAGAGTTCTCGTTCGCGGCGGGCTCTCTTGTGACTCGTGAATAAAGTTTTGCACTTACGAAAAATTTCCTGAAACTGTTTTCGAGAAGAACCTCGTTTCATAAATGTTTCCCTTGTAAAAGCTTTCGTGTTGATTTTGAAAACCGATTCTTGTGTTTGATACTTTTGTTTTCTACTCTCAAGTTTCGAGGAAGAAACTTTTTAAAAGGTGGGGTGATTGTAACACCCGCAAATGTACCCTATTTTTATAGTAAAAATATTTTACAGATACTTTTCAACGAAATTTAGTTTTAGTTTAGAATTAAAATTTCCGTGTCGAATTTAGAATTTCCGAGTTCGTATTTGGATATTACGCGAGATTTCAAGTGAATCACGTCTTAAGACGTCTTTGATTTTTCTTGACTTTTTCCACTTACTTCCCTCATACTCCCTCATAACCTAATTCACTCACACAACTCAACTCTTTCTTCCTCAATAAGAAAACCCAAAGAAACCTAGCTTCCATTTTTGATCCGTCTTATAATCGTCATAACTCTCTCATTTCTCGCTAAAATTCACGTAAGTTCGTCTTATTCTTCCTCTCTTATCTTTCTCTATCCGTATTGATAATAAAATTACCGTCTTTCTGGCTTTTCAAACCTTCCGTCTTTCTCAAGGTGAAGTATATTCATCTTTTATTAACTATTTGTAGGTGGTGACCTCCAAGATCCCGACAAAAACTACTTCTTGATTGAAGAGGACTTTGACGCGGAGTAAAGACGCATAAAGGTAACGGTGAAGGGTTACTCGATATCATTTACGTGTTTTACGTGTTTTCTATGTTAGAAATCGTATTTAGTATATGATTAGTAAGCTTAGGAATTGTGTTATTGATGATGATTGTTGTTAGTTGATGATTGTTGATGATGATTATTGATTGTTGATAGTTGATAGAAGTTAAATATGAGAATTGAAAATGATTGAACTTGTGTATGTTGTTCTCGGGTGAGGTGTTGTCCCAGCCGGGTACCCGGCCGCCGGCCTCTTGACCGGCTGGGAACACACCAGAAAGAAATTGTATTTTGTTTGTTGATGTTGTCCCAGCCAGGTACCCGGCCGCCGACCTCTTGACCGGCTGGGAATACACTGTATTTTGGATGATTTTGTGTGTTAATGATGTCCCAGCCGGGTGCCCGGCCGCCGGCCCCATTGACCGGCTGTGAACTCACTACACCGACCCCCTTTTCGTAAAATGATCATTTCTCCTTCGTTACTTTCTTGTTATGGGCTTGTGACCTACCGTTGGAACCGTACGAGGATAAGCTATCGTTTCCACTTGGAATTGCTGCATTTGGATGTCTAGAACTCTAGTTATGACCGTTTGAAGTGGACCCTTGTTTAAGTTTGTTTCCAAACATGTTGTTTTGGAGAGGGGATCTATGTTTCTTATTTATTATACTTCATAAACTTAGTTTAATGCTTATATATCATGTAGTGATTCATTTTATCATAGTTAAATTTATATAATTCCCTATTCTCATGTTGGTGACGGTTTTTCATAAATCCCCCCTTGAGTCGGTTTTACATATGTTATGAATTGAGCACTAATGATTATGTGCTATGAGCTCTCATTCCGCCGGTCATACTTTATAAATGTTAGAATTAAATGTCGGAGCGGTGGAGTATAACCGTGATGCCGTTGTGCATTTGTTTAGTAGGGATATGACGACGTTGTTAGGAGGCGAACGCAATGCGTTGATCGACCCGACCGTCAAATGTCGTATCCTTGCGAGGTGGTGTCATTGCATGTAGCGTACTAGCTTGACTTTTGACTATAGATCTCTCTCCGCCTCTTTCGTGTGGTTTAGCCGAATTTGGGGTATTCGACGTCTTTGTATGATCGAGTCTTGGATGTGGAATGTCTTACCACATGTCGAATCGGGAAATGTCTTATCCCGAGTGTCTGGCCAGGTTTAGACTAGGACCGTATTATTATCGTCGTCCTACCGAGAGGATTAGAGTCTTGTGTGTACGAAACGTCTTATCGTACATGATTCCGGGAAACGTCTTATCCCGTGAACTTGTTTGTCTAGGTCATGAGTATACGAAACGTCTTATCTTATACGGTTCAGGGAAATGTCTTATCCTGTGGACTTCCATTGACTTGTCTTGCTATTGTACATGATGCTAGTGCATGTCATTTACCGTGAGAGAATATGTGTTATATTCGTTTGATTGGATGGTTGTTTGTAAGTTGATTTGTACGTGAGCATTGAGTAGGACACTTGCACGAAATAGATGATTGACGTGGTTTATATGTCGAGTCTCTATCTTGTCAAGTATATGCCGCTAACGGTGAGATATAAGCCCTAATGAGTATATAGTTGCCTAAGGGTGTCTTCCCCGAGTCTTTCTATAATATGATGGTTACGGTTTTGTACTTCATGTATCAATATCCAGATATATTGAATTGCCTATTTATCCTTCTCGTATTTCAGATGTATATCTATATATGCATGCTTCTACTTTTGTATTTCCGTTTATGTACGTTTAATGTGATATGGCTGGGAGAACCCGGAGTTACTCCCCACTGACTGTGGCGTTCATGTTTTTCATGGATGAACAGGTTGCTTGATTGGATGGCTTTTTGACTGTGGTATTTTGGGTTTGGGTGTGAGCTAGCGGGCGTTGCCCCTGGAAGATTCACCTCTAGACGTTAATTAGCTAGTTTGCTAATCACTTTGATATTGATAACATTTTGAGAGACTACATCTCTTGTAGTATTTTATATTTGGTTTGTAATTACCGACATTCCTCGTATTTCTATCTTGCATGTAAAAAAATGTTTTTAAAATACCGTATATTCCGCTTTATAAATCACATGCTTGTTATATTTTATTTCCGCATTCGCGAGGGTTGTCACAGTCTTGCTTGCCCCATGGTGCCCTGTATTAGGAGAGGAGTGGCATCCTTTCATGATATCTTCATACTCCCATTGAGGACACATTTTCTATACATCTTATCACCGCACTCATTGAACAATAAAGGGTCATCCCAAAAGTATCTCTTAGCTTCAAACAAAAACCTCTTCTTTTGATTGTGGTTGATGCCCGGTGGAAGAACACCACCCACAATGTAGTTGGCGAAGTCCGCAAACCAAGGTGCTTGATTTTAAATGGTTTCATTAATGGCAAAGAGAATATCATCCGGGAATGAATAATTGATAGGCATGTCATCTTTACTTTCATTATACCATAGCCGGGACAAGTGGTCCGCCACCGCATTTTCCGCAGCCTTCTTATCTCTTATCTCCAAATCGAATTCTTGTAAGAGAAGGATCCATCTAATGAGGCGGGGCTTAGCTTCTTTCTTGGCAAGCAAATAATTAAGTGCGGCATGGTCCGTATAAACAATGACCTTGGAGCCAATCAAATATGAACGGAACTTATCAAGAGCATAAAGAATAGCAAGAAGCTCTTTTTCCGTTGTTGCATAGTTAACTTGTGCTTCATCAAGGGTCTTACTAGAATAGTAGATGGCATGCAAAGCTTTGTCCTTCCAATGGCCAAGAACCACGCCAACGGCATAATCGCTTGCGTCGCACATCACTTCAAATGGAAACTCCCAATCCGGGGATTGCATGATCGGGGCCGAGATAAGAGCTTCCTTTATCCTAGCAAATGCCTTAACACACTCATTAGTAAAATGGAAAGGGGTTTCCTTGAGGAGAAGTTGTGTAAGTGGTTTAGCAATTTTGGAGAAGTCCTTGATGATTCGGCGATAAAAGTCGGGCATGACCAAGGAAGCTCCTCACCCCTTTGAGGTTTGAAGGTGGGGTAATTGCTCTATCACTTCCACCTTTACTTTATCAACTTGGATACCCTTTTCCGAGATAAGTTGACCAAGAACTACCCCTTCATTTACCATGAAGTGGAATTTCTCGCAATTTAAAACAAGACTCACTTCTTCACATTTTTCCAACACCAAAGACAAGTTATGCAAACACAAATCAAAGTCTTTCCCATACACACCAAAATCATCGATAAAAACTTCCATGATAGACGCAATGTAATCGAAAAAAATACTCATCATGCATCTTTGGAATGTGGCAGGGGAATTGCAAAGGCCGAAGGGAATTCTCCTATAGGCAAAAGTGCCATAATGGCATGTAAATGTGGTCTTAGATTTGTCAATTGGGTCGATTGGGATTTGGAAAAATCCCGAGTATCCATCTAAATAACAAAAATACTTGTTTGAGGCAAGTCTTTCTAGGAGTTGATCAATGAAGGGAAGGGGGAAATGATCCTTTCTAGTTGAAGCATTCAACCTCCTATAATATATACACATTCTCCATCCCGTCACTACCCTAGTAGGCACTAGTTCATCTTTATCATTCTTCACTACCGTGGTGCCACATTTCTTTGGCACCACTTGCACGGGGCTAACCCAATCAGAGTAAGAGATTGGGTAGATGATCCCGGCATCAAGTAGTTTCATGACTTCACCTTTAACTACCTCTTGCAAGGTGGGGTTTAGTCTTCTTTGAGTTTGCCTTCTAGGCTCATGATCATCTTGCATGTGAATTCTATGCATACACAACTCGGGGCTAACCCCCTTCAAATCATCTAAGCTATAACCAATAGCTTTCTCATGCTTTCTTAAAACACACAACAATGCATTCAATTGATTATCATCAAGGTGAGCATTTACACTCACGGGTTTGCATTTTGACTCATCAAGATAAGCATATATCAAGTTAGAGGGAAGAGGTTTAAGAGAAGGGGCTTGTACTTCTACCGTAATATCCACCGCACAAGAGGTTTGGATGATAGATTCAAGTCTTAAAAGTTGTTTTTCATCAAGCTCTTCTTCTTCCAAGGTTGCCTCATGTAAGTCAAATTCAAACACATGTAGATCCTCCATAACATCCCTTGGTTTCAAGGTCAAGATAGCTTCCAAAGGATCCCTCATAAAGAAGCTAGGTGTTTCTTCTTCAACAAAGGCATCGATGATATCAATGAAATAACAAGATTATCCAAGATTTGGAGCTTTCATGGCACTTTGCAAGTTAAACGTTATTTTTTCATCTCCCAACTCAAGGGTTAGCCTCCCATGTTTTACATCAACCACCGCTCCGGCGGTGTGCAAAAATGGCCTCCCAAGAATAATGGGGATTTGAGAATCCTCGGCCATGTCAAGAACTATGAAGTCCACCGGAATGAAGAACTTTCCAATTCTAACCAGGACATCCTCCAATACACCCAAAGGTTGCTTTGTAGATCGATCCGCCATTTGGAGTGTGATGTTGGTGCATTTAAGTTCTCCCATGCAAAGTTTCTCACAAATGGAATATGGCATCACACTCACACTAGCTCCCAAATCACACAAGGCCTTGTCAATTGTTATGTTGCCTATGGTGAATGGGATAGAGAAACTACCCGGATATTTCAACTTTGGAGGGGTTGGATTTTGTAAAAACGCACCACACTCACCGATAAATGCTACAGTTTGTACTCCACTCAAGGACTTCTTTCTTGTAAGGATGTCTTTCATGAATTTTGCATAGGCGGGAATTTGAGTGATGAGGTCGGTGAATGGAATGGAGACCTCCAAATTCTTGACAATGTCCATGAATTTGCCTAATTGCTTGTCTAGATTTGTTTTTGCTTGTCTAGAAGGGAAAGGTAGCCTTATCACAATAGGTTCCTCAACCTTCTTGTTCTTTGTTACCACTTCATCCTTCTTTTCAATAACAACTTCCTCACTTGAAGATCACTCTTGCTCCTTTTCATCCAATTCAACAACTTCATTTTCAATTGGTACATCATCTACCACTTTGTCTCCCTCACCATTATCATTTTCAATTGGCATCCTTAGTCCCTCATAACTCTTTCCACACCTCAAATGTATAGCATTGGCGGTTTCATTTTTAGGTGGTGTTACCTTGAGGAGGTAATTGAGCTTTTCCCCTAGAGGAACTCCCCGAGGCTATTTGGGTCACTTGAGTTTCAAGCATTTTTTTGTGGTCAAGGATGTTATTGATGATAATATATTTGGCTTGGTTGTCTTTTTGCAATTGGAAGATCGCTTTTTGAATGTCAAAGTTTGGATCTCCAACTTGTGCTTGCATGGGAGGTTGATTTTGTGGTGGTGGGTTGTATTGATTTTGGTTGTATTGTGGTTGATTGTAGGAAGGTTGGTTTTGATGGTAAGAAGGTTTATTTTGATTGTATTGTGGTCTTTTAAAGTTTTATTGATTGTTTCTCATGGGTGGAGCAACATATGGTTGTGGTTGAAGGTTTTGGACATTTTGGCTTTTATATGAGAGATTTGGGTGGTTCTTTGTGTTCTCATTGTAAAAGTTGGAGTAGGGAGTTCCTTGCCTATAAGATTGAAAGGCATTCACTTGTTTCACGGATCCTCTACAATCTTGAGAATCATGACCAAATGTTCATCAACATTCAGAAACCCCTTGAGGTAAGCTTGGTGCCATCACCATAGCATTCACTTGTTGCATAGGTTGTTGAGAACATGAGCTTTGAGCTTGTTGGAATAGAGCCGTTTGTTGGTCCATTTTGAGGTTCATTGCTTCAATATAAGAGCAAAGTTGAGCTTCAAAGTCGGCTCTCATTTGGGTGACGAAGCTCACCTCATGCTTTCCCCTACGAGTTTGCCCTCGCCTACTAAATTGCGAGTTATGGGCCGCCATCTTCTCTATTCGTGCCCAAGTTTGAGCATCATCTACTTCCCTGAACTTTCCATTTGATCCCATATTCAAGATTCCTCTAGCATCTTCATAAAGTCCATTCCAAAATTGTTGCACCAAGAACCATACACTCAAACCATGGTGAGGGCAAGACCGAATGATCTCCTTGAATCGGTCCCAAGCATCATAGAGTGACTCTTCATCCCTTTGCTTAAAGCCGGTTATCTTAGCTCTTAATAAATTTGTCTTTTCCGGTGGATAGAACTTTTGATAAAAAGCTAGAGCTAGGCTTTTCCATTAGTCAATATGTAGAGTCTATTGATCGAATACGAAAGAGGGGGGGGTGAATTGAGTATTAAAAACTAGCCCCACTTTTTCGATTTATATGATATGTAATTAATTATTTGATATTATGAATTAAAATCAACTAATTAATTAATCAAAGTAAGCGCGAATAACGAAATAACGAAAAGTAAAGAGATAAGAGAGAGGCACACGATTTTTGAAGTGGTTCAGTTTCACACGTTGAAACCTACGTCTACTATTCTCGATTAATAATTTTTAGTACCTTTCTACGGATTACAAAAATTACCAACCCACTCGCATAATCAACACTATGATTATAACTCAGATGAGTATCGCTAAATACCCTATACTATCTTACGCTAATAAGAAAGTACAATATAACTCACACAGATTCCCGTTAAAGAATTGTAAGCTTATAATGATGTACTATTATCCAATAACGTATTTCACTCAAGCGATTGATACTAATTGATGCACGACTCTTTTTTTGAAAAAACAAACTCTAAAAATAATAAATATTTGCTCAAAGGTTTGCTTTAAAACGATTTTGGAAAATCAACACAAGTAAATATGTAGCCGGGGTGATGATTGTGTATTTCGTTGTAGGGGTATTTTCCAATTATCATGTGAAGGAGTACTTATGGTATTAGAAGTATGGTAAATCTAAAACCCTAGCATAATATTTAAGAAAGATATATATCTTTAATATCATAAAATAATATTTGCTTATCTTTTAGAAATATCTTTATCTCAAAATATTATTTGGTTTATCTTATAGAAATATATTTATCTTTAATAACTCAAAATATTGTTGTAAAGATATAGTAAAATCCTAGATTAGGTAAACAAGGGAAACAACCTAAGGAGGCCGAAATACCCTAGCTCACGAAACCCTAGGAGGCACGCAACCCTAGGTGGCACAAACCTAGGTTTCCACGAAACCCTAGGTGGCTCAAACACTAGGTGGGCTAATTAGGTTAACAACAAATTGATATAGAATATATTAGAAACCCTAGGTAGCATGACAACCCATAAGTTGTATTACTAACCAATAGAATCTCATGAATAAATTCTCTATTAAAATAATTGATAAATATAAAAATAAAACTCTTTCACTTTTGAAAACATTTCAAAACATTTTATTTCAAAAATCATGCATCAATATTTTATCATCCAAAGTCATAGACTAAAGCTATAACTTTGAACATAAAATCTCTCGAATGGAATAGTTACCGAATGACGACCTATACTATCTAATCTTCACAAAGATCTTCAGTATACGGATCATCTCTTCATCTTGATCACAAAGACCCTCCATCTCGAGTCTTGTGTTGTTTGAGGTAGATCTTGCTTGAAGCGATTTTCTTTAAAGTTATGACTGGGTAGCTATAGCTTCCATGTAAACTTCCAAAGTTATTCTTGAAGTTGTTATAACTTTGTCTCACAGTCTTTGTCAAAGTTATGCCTAACTTTGATCTTTCTTTTAATAATTGTTGCTAGCTATAATAAGACTAAAGCACACAATTACACGCATATGATATATCGAGTAAAACATATTATCACGTAAACACATGTCATTATCAAAACTATGAAATTGGTTCAACAAATTCCCCCTTTTTGATGATGACAAGTCTCTTATGATTTCCTCTTAACATAGTGACTAAGTATGGTTCCCCCTCAACAAAGCACTCCAAAGTTATAGCAACTTTGATCGCAAGAACATAACAACTTAGCCAAAGTTATAGTTCGAAAGACATTAAGAGATAACGAGTCTTGACAAGGAGCAAGCTTAAGCAAAGACTCAAATCATATCATTTCTTCCCCCTCTTGGCATCATTGAAAAGACAAGAACAAGGATATAAAATGACTAGAATAACACACTCCAAGGCAAGAAATAGATATGCAAAATACGCAATATAAAACGATATATAACAAGCAAAATCAAGTGCAAATGTTAATTAAGAACTACAAACCACAAGAAATATTGTTAGTTGCCATTTGGGCCGAATAGGATAGAGTTTAACAAGCCAAAATGGGCCAAATTAGGAAAGTAGTTCAAGAAACAAACAAACAAGGATAAGAGAGCAAGGCATGTTGGGTAGGCAGGTGTTATTAGGGTGCAACATAACCGGGTCGTGTGCGGTACTCGAGAGTGGAAAGACGGTCAAGGCACGAGGACACATGGGTAGCTTGAGCGGTGAGGCAAACGTCAAAGTTCCGAACTTTCAAGGAAAGAGCCTCCGTCGCATCAAAGATAGTACGCATCCCCTCACGCATTTCCGTACCACTTTTAACCAACGAGCCTCCTTGGCTTACCAAGTATTGCATTCGGTCCCTTTGCCGATACATCTCTTGTCGACTGTCGACAATTTTCCTCTCCAATTTTGCTAGGCAATCATCCATACCCGTCATCCAAGACCTCATCTCACTACTCACACCCGACCCACCGTGGTCACGGGTGGAGCTAGTGGATCCCAATGCCACGGTTTGAACAATTTTGTCTAACACCGCATCAATCTTCTTGTCCTGCGCATCAAGGCGCTCCATCACACTTCCCATAAACATATCCAACCTAGACTCGATTCCCGAAAAATCAGCCCCAACCGGCTGCAACCCGATCGAACCTCCTTTGGTCAAAAACATCAACTCCGGTCCACAAGCATCCAACTTCATGAATTTCAAGAACGTGTCACACATATTATCCTTGACGGTAACCTCATAATTGTTCACATCAACGACCCCTTTTGACTCAAGGAGCCGTGACACCCACATCCCGTAAGGCAAATCAAGGGTTGAATAAATCTTGTCCTCGGTCACCGAAAAAGCCGTTTGTGATATACGAGAAAATACAAGAAAAGGAAGATTAACCCGGTTTCCCTCTAACCAATTATTCACAACCAACATCTCATAACCTGCAATCTTGTCCCGTCCTCCCCGACGCGGAATTACGGTGTTCCACAAAAAAATTAACATGAATTTCAACTTTGGGGACACACTCCCCGCCAAAACACAACTCGACAAAGTAGCTCCAACATCAAAATATTTCTTTACTTCCAACTTGGCCGTGTCCGTCAGTTCATCCCAGGACGTACTCGGGTTGATTTTGATTCCATCATCAGGAACCAAAAACAGAGTACAAAAGTCCGTCACGGAGATCGAGACTGAACGGCCATTGACAACGGCATTCAACACCCCAGCAGTTAACGAAACAGAAGCGAAAAACTGGATTACCTCAATCGGATAGACTAGACCCGAAAATCGTGCCACGGTTTCCCATTCTTGAAAATTTAGAAAGTCGGTAAAGAATCCTAAAGCCGCATATTTGTCACACCAAGCTTTCGGATAATGACGACCCCCATGTATTCCGTACTGAGCAACTCGGTTTACAAGCTTTCGTTCATCTTTCGTGAGACGGAGTTTGTCAAGCCCGGAAGATGTTTCTTGAGGCGAAAAGTCACGGAATGTGACCCGTGTAGTCACCTCGGGAACCGTGTCAACAGTTTCGGTAGTAGCTTCTTCTTGTACTCTAGCTTTTCCCTTATTTAACCTTCTTCTTTTTGTACCCTCAAGACCCGTACCAGACTCGGTTTGGTTCATGGTAGGTGTTTTTTGTGTGGGATTAGGAGAAGTATTTGTGGGCATGCTAGGCTTTGGAG